>VDFB02363164.1:0-27447 GCA_007258455.2 Sequoia sempervirens
TGTTAGATTTAGACCAGAAATGTAAATAAGCAGAAATACACTGAACAAAGAACACAGCAAATTACCTTGGGAAAACCCTCCTTCTCTAGGGAGAAAAACCCAGCAAAATATATCTCTTATTTATAGAACGAATAAGAGCAGAAATCTGCTTTACAAATCAGACCCTTCTCAAGGGCAAACTTGATACAATAAATGATGAAAATCTCTTCTTGATACAACTGAATATAAATCTCCTTGAAATCTGATTTGCTTCTAAAGGTGACGATTTGCAACTAAAATGCGAACTTCTTCTTAAAGGTGCAAATTGGAATAAGAATGAATTGATGATTTGAATGAATGAACTTCACCTTGTATATATACAAAACTAGGCAACTTTTCATCTAGGTCGGCCTCTTTTGAGAAATAAAAAATAAAAAATATCATTTGTAATCAAGGCCGACTTGCCTTGGTAATCATTTATTATTTTAAATTTGAGAGAAAAATATCTCCAGCCAGTATAAACATCAACCATATGTGAAGATTCTCTAAACAAATCATAAGCTATAGTGTGATATTCCTTCCTTGCATGCTCAATCTTGTGGCAAAGATTCGGGCGTATGTCCATGTAGTCCTTGAAAGGAAAATTCTCTTTAACACATTGAGGAAGAATGCTATACTCATCAAATATGCTAATCACCACCGCTTCTTTGTCTTGTGGTGTTGGGCTTTTGCTAGTAGAAAATGAGGATGATCCTTTAGAGAGTCCCAACCTTGAAAGTGAATCATTTAAACGCTGCAATTTTCGTATGGTCTTGTATTGTGTTTGCTCAATTTCTTTCCATGCCTGTTTATTGCCAAACAACTTTGCCATGATAACCATTTTCGTTGTCCCAACTGAAAAACCAAATCCAAATTGACTGGTGCACAACTGATTTCACACCAATTGAATGCAATCATTACCCAACAGGCTAACAGGAATATGGCTCTGAAACCACTGAAAGGTTCCCAACCCAAATCTGATCCAATTTTCTGAGTTTGATTTCTGGTTTGACTTTGACCAGCGAATAGGGAATTTATTTTTCTGTTTGTTTTTGTTGTTTTATGAGTTTTTTGTGAATTTTGGTGATTTTCTGATTTTTTTGAGGTTTTTTGGTTGCTAATTGCAAAAAAGAAATAGATGCTAAAGGAACATAAATGACTAAAATAAAATTATGAATTCTGATTTTTCTAGGACAGCAAATGTAATTTTCAGAATTAAGAAAATTGAACCACCGATTACATAAAATTTGCATACCCGGAAGCCAACGCTCAATTTATTGAATATCTAAATTGTTGGAACCACAACATGTACAAAAAGATCTGATATAAAATCTGATCTGCTCCTTAGTGGTCTGAAAACCTAATTTCCAGCTAGGGTTTGACTGAAAATGACTCCCAAATCATATGGCCAGCTGGTGAATGCACTGAAATGGTAATATTTATTGATAAGAAGTTCCAATCTGCAATTATCTTCTGATAACTCACTGCTACAATCAATTCTAAATGTAGATTAACCAGTAATGAAGTCCAATGATGCCCAAATGGAAACCCAATGTAGATTTCCGTATTTGGTGAACTAGGTTTTCGTCCAATTCACTATCCTCCAAAGGATTTCGTCCTCAAAAGACCTGTATGCTGCTGAAACCCTCTTCCAAGAGCTCAAACCTACAATTGCTTTTGTCAAAATGAGAATAGAATGGCCAAGAATGAGCCCAACATATTGCTTTATAACCTCCCATGAGCATTTTTTATAAAAGTCAATAAAATAATCCTCATCCCCTCTTGAGGGTCTTTCCTCATCAAAAGAAAGGGCCACATTTAAAAACAACTTTGAGTTACTAGGATGGGGGGCACTTTTCACTATTCCTTTTATAATTTTTTGTTACTATTCACTTTTTACTATTCCATTAAAGCAAACTTTAATATTTTCAATTTATCCCTGCATTCATCAACTGAACTCCAAACTGAAAGGCTTGTAAAGCTCCTAGCTAAGCTCTACAGCCCTCGGTAGGGTCCCCTAACCATTCTGCTGACCTACGTGAACCCTAATTGTAGGCCAACCTCCGCTATAGTCTGAGTTGCCTAAGGAAGGGACATTACATTGTCATACTTTTCCTTGCTATTTTATTGTTTCATAATTCCTATCATCCCATCTGTTAGTCTTATGCGTGGGAGATAGCCTATGAGCTTATGAAATGCCTACGGAAAATGGGACAATCTCCTAATGATGTGACCTCAATATTGTCTGCCATCATATCCACCACCGCCTTTGCAATGTCATCCGTGATTTCATTTCCCTCCTTGTATGAATAAGAAATCATGCAATCATCATATAAATTTAAAACTTCCAATACTTGCCTAAGCCAATTCCCCAGCTTCCAATTTGGCGTGTTTTGTTCAAATTGCATTGATCAGAATCTGCGAGTCTCCCTCCAAATGAATTTTTCTGCATTTTAACCTCCTACCTGCCTTGAAACCTAATAGTGTCGCTTGACATTTGGCTTCATTATTTGTTTCCCTTCCTACTTTCTTCCCTGCCATTCTAAGTATTTTTCCTTCATGATCTCTAATGCCACATCTTGCACCAGCCATCCCCAAATTGCTTCGTGCAACCCCATCAAAGTTGATTTTTATCTAGTCTACCTTTGGAGGTTCCCATTTTATATCCTTTATGACACAAGTGGGCAAATTAACCTGACCAGCCCCATAAACAGGGGAATTTTTTCTTTTCTTTTTAATATATATATATATATATATATAGATTGTTAACTCAAATTTAAAGCGTCTCCATCAAAAATATGGATGATTTCAATAAATTAATCTATATTAAATAAATTGATAGAGATAATTTGTGATCTTTGAATTTATTAAAATGCAATGTTAAAAGTATTTGGAAAATTATAAATATCATAACTACATTATTAGAATTGAAATATTGTTTTTTGTTTCTTTGTCAAGCTTGATGATTTAATATAATTATTGCCTCTTTTATCTTATTATGTTTTATATCAATGGGTAAAATATTGAAATAATAAATTTTCTTTATGTATGAATATAATAATATAAGCTACCTAATGATAATCTTACCATTTTATTTGTTTTAAATATTTAAGTGTATAATTTAGGGAAGAGTATAATTTATAAGACAATAATTGATTTCCTTAAATTAGACTTTATCTTATTCTTTCTTTATAAATTATTATTTGCCTTATAATTATTATTATATTATTGTTATTTAATCTTTTCATTTTCTTTTTCATTTTAATTAATATTTTGAGGTGTGATTCCTTGTTCTTTGGTCCTCTATTCCCCTTACTTCTTTTAAAGGCCATGTTTTTTTTACTAATCCTTCACTTTCCTCTTCTTGACGATGGATCATTGAGTGTGATCCAAAATGTCAATAGAAAAAACATACACAGCAAATTGAGAAGCAATCTCTATTCAACATGGACTGTGGAAAGCTTATGCTAACCTGTTTTTGTCGCTAATTTGTCATCAATTATTTGTCAAATCTCAAGTGGTTAAGGTGTTGTGTCTTGGTCAACTTTTTCAAACTAACAGTTTTTGCAGATTAATCATGGTCACATTTGGTTTGAGGTCAAGATGAATTAGTTCCAATCAGCAGTAGCTACAAATTTGAGCTGCAATAGATGTATTGGCAAATACTAAAATATTAGTTTAAGTGAATTCATTTTAAAGTGATAACAGCTCCAGTAAGCATAAAATTTAGCTCAGATCATGGCTAGACGGTGAATAAATGGCAATCCAATCAGTACAAGGAATCATCCAATCGAGAAGTGATGGTTTCAAAGACTCTTGTAAATGAATGGCACTCCAAAAGAATGATATATGTGACTAAGAAATGATAATACAAGCATAAGTGACAAGGAAGCGAAGTGGTAATGCATCCAAGAGGAAGATACGATTGGATTAAGATAAATCATGCCCAATCAAAAGATAGAAGATGGTGCCAACTCATGGTAGAATAATCAGCAAGTAGTTTGCCTTAATTTGTGAGGTGGTAGTCCAGGCAGCATAGTGAACCACGCCAAGGAAAGGTCAAACAAGAGTAAGCGAATCACATAGAGAGATAAAGATGATGCACGGTTATTATAAATCTGTGTGAGGAAATTGAGCCATAAGAAGACAAGGTACAAAAAAGATAAAAGAAATGTTGAATGCCCAATCAGCAAAACTGTGATTCTATTAAGTGATTCACACCTAAGGAGAGAAAAGATAGGGGTGCACTTTTTTCTAAGTTTTCATCAACTTTTAAAGGGGCAATCAGAAAATAAAGGTTGCACCTGATTAAAATTGCCAAGTCAGTGCACTTTTTGGTAAATCTTTGTTATCTTTGAAAATTTGTAGTTAATCCACAAGAGTTGCACCAAGGAAAAATAGGCGCACATTAATTAAATTTTTGGTAGAAGTTTGATGCCAACAATAAGGAAGTCAAGACACAAAAAAGACAGAGATGTCATCTTTGTCATCATCTAGTCAACAAGAACATAAAGTGACACCTAATAATATTGCACCTCCTTAAGATTTTTAATCATTGTAATATGGATTCCAAACATGGCCACCAATTTCTAAAGATAGTTAAGACTTTTCTAAAAGTCTTCTTTCCAAAATAAATTGCCCATGCAGGATTAAACTCTCAATTTTAGTGCTTAAAAATATGAAAAGATGAAAAGCTTGTGCTATTCCCAGCTAGTATAGATCGATCAAGCTAAGAACAAGATGATCAAAGAAGCTCACAAAGAAAATCAATGAGATAAGATTTTAGATTTAGATCCATGGAGTAGTTCATGGAGAAGTCTACAGGAAAAAGGTCTTACTAGATTTAGAGTGTCAGGTTTTTAGAGTTTCCAAGCTTTATAGGATCTATTGTGTTCAAGAAAGAGGAAAGCATCATCGAAATCAAATCATTTAGAGTCACCTATCCAAAGAAGTTTCTTCTAGCACGCCTTCAAAATATATCACACTATTTTTAGCCATCATAAAGGATAAGAGCATATTTCGAATTGCATTGTTTTAACATTCTCAATTAGTAGCCTAGAGTCAACTATTGTTAGATCATCTATCTCAACATGCAAGAGACGTGAGCTTTTAAGGAATAAGATGTAATAAATTTAATCATGGGTTCAACTAGCAATCACATATTTTTATTTTTGTTTGTGTTTTTGTTTTAGTAGACGAGATGATTTGTAATAAGCTTGCATTTATGCAATCAAGCTATTCCTAGGGTAGAAGTTTAGTTAGTTTCCTTCATTTATTTTCATGCAATGCTCTATAAACAGTATAAATAAGTGTCTCTGTGCACCAAGTTTGCTAATAGTGATTTTCAAGCCTGCCTATTGCTGAAATTGCTATTCACAGAGTTATTATCACTGAAGTTGCTTGTGTTGTGAGTAAAGTGTTTTCAATAATTAAATATGGTTTGTATTGTTGAAGATTTTGGAAGAAGTTTTGTGGCTTTGTACACAATCCTTTGTATTTAATTCAATTAGTTTTTGTTTCTATCTACCAATTTATGTTCAATCAATCCTATCTTGGTCAATTTATGATTTTCAATCGCTATTTTAATTGAAAACTATAAACATCCTTTAGTTGTGTTAGATTAGTCCCTGCAATAGATAGTTTTTACACAAAAAACTTTGTCTTATGCAAATGTGTTGAGATTGTTTTGTGCTCTAGATTGAGTAACAAAAAGACAAGTTTTTGTTAAGTTTGTTTGCATTGCATACTCTCTAAAATCCTTAGATTTTAGGTCAAAGGGAGCTTCTCCTTATAATTTGAATAATAGTGTATCACTGTATTGTACAAGCTGTTTTGTTTTGTCACATTGAAAGATGCAAATTAAAACACTGAAAATACGCATGCTTTCACACTACCATATGAGCTCTTGGTACTAAAATTTTACCTTATCATAGTGCTAAACACAAATCCATCCTCACAGCACTATAAAATCTCATTAAACCAGCAAAAAGAGGTCAATTTGAATATATAAGTAAAAAACACAATTACTTTCCGCTTGGCTATTTACATATTTTTTCATTCAAAAAATCGTTATTTTGTTAAAACTTGCCCATGCAAGTTTTTTTCCACATTTTTTGCATTTTTTAACCAACTGCATGATCAAAAATCACATTTGCCATTATATATTCCAATTTTTTCCCATTTTTGATTGTGCAGTAATTTTTTAATTTCTTCTTGAAAACCTTAGCTCTAACCCTATTTTTTTCTGGTTTTTAGCAAACCCAAATTCTAACCTAATTTTTTTGCAATTAAATTCTGATTTTTGGAAAAAAAAATTCTTTTTGTTTTGCTGATTTATTCTTGAGAATGATTTTTGCTTTTGTTGACCTTTGACCCACAAAGATAGAACTTCTTGCCAATCTATCAAATCCCTATACTTACAAGTTTTGAAATCAATACAAGTTTAGGGGAAAAAATCTAGGCTACAATTGTTTGTTAATAAAAATATTAAAAAAAACTTAAAAGTATAAAACCCTAGGGATATTGAAAACAAAACTTCTAAAAAAAATTAGAATACAAAAGCTAAACTTAAATGGAAGATGTTATGGATCTAATTAATCCCTAATAGTTATTAATAGCTGCTACTAAGAGATGTGACCTTTCACATTGACAAGAAACGTCCTATTAGTGTGTCCCTTGTCCCACATGTAATAACCCATGACTATATTCATTCTTTTACAAATCTATCATTATATTATTTTTCTTCTTTTTCTATACTCACTATTTTTCTGTTCATCTGATTTATGACAATTCTACTCAAGACTGGAATCTGAAACATTGTTTTTGACTTCATGCATTATGGAGCCCATGCAAAGAAAGTGATGTTTTTTATGACATTGATTTTTGACCCCAGATACCTTCAACAAATTCCAATTCATTTGCGGATAGTTGTGATCTTATTTTTCATCCCACTTAAAAGATGCTTTGTACAAAAGGATAGACAATGTCGACCATTTGGTCCGACAATCTTCCTTTTTCATCATAACTGGTCTATCTAGTAATACGGATAAGATTCCTTCTTACCTATTCTTTAGATCATTAGGGTTCTATAAATAAGAATTTTCAGAAGCTTGTTGGGCAATCAGTGTCTTAGTATTATCATAAGTCTAGGAGTCTTCAAATATTAGAGTATGCTCTTCTTCTACACTTTAGGTGATCTGAAAAACCAGAAATAATATTTGAAATTTGTTGTAATCATTTTATAAGCAATATTAAGAAGTCATAGCCATTCGGCCACCAGCCTTGGCTGCTATTTTGTCTAATCCATCATTGTTTTGTCTAATATGGTATCAAAGCCATCAAAGGCCCTATCTATTTAGATCTAAAGAATTTGAATCATTAGTAAGATTTCAATGAACCTCTATTATTGTCTGGTAACGTTGAAGCATTTATGCATCGGGGCATCTTGTATGAGATAAGATTGAGTTTTCTTTATCTATCATTTTCCTCTAACTATTTTGTTCCAAAAGACTAGAGAATCTTGTTTGCTCTCTTTAAGTCCTTGTAAAAGGTATCCCAATCATGTTAATAAGTTTACAGTCAGAAAATGGCAAAATTCCAAAGATCTACTGCTGGTCATAATGGTGTCGAATATGTTAATCAAGCATCCCTAGAAGGCATTTTTGAACTTCCTCATGTTCAACCAATTGAAGGAGATTTGCACTTGGAAGAATTGGCTAATATTGATACTTTCGAAGAAGTAATTTTAGGTTCTATCTCAACTTACAAACCCCTAGTGTTAAAACCTAAATCTGTTTATAAGAAAAGTGCTTTGAAGCCCAGTATATTGAAGATTTTGAGTTCTGAGTCTACTTTCAAGCAATTTATTATTCCTAGAATGAGGGTTGTAGAGTTAACATTAGAATATGACCCCTCCAAAACTTTCTAGACAAAATTACTTTTTGTAGACACTTAAAAATGTCCTGAATGATATCACACACTTGAATCCAATATACTAACACCGTTTCATCCTAAAACCCATCCTCTTTTCACTTAATTGATTAAATTAGCCTAGCTATTTAATTAATTGCATCATTTTCATCTATTAATCTGATTAATTTAATTAGGTTAATTCCTACCCCTTTCATGCTAACCTTTCGTCCTGTTAAATTGGATAAATCAAAATATTTAATTTAACACCTTAGGTCATCTCATTTAAATTAAATAATCTTAATTATTTAATTAAATGTCACTTTGATCCCTTTTCATTAAATAAGTTAATTATTTAATGAATATCATAAATTCCTCTAAATTGCATAATTGAAACTTTGTTTTAATTATCAAATTACTAATTAATTCTAACTCTCCCACTTCAAGGGAATATTCTTTGAGAATATTCCTCCTTTGCACATTCCTCCAAAACGGAATATTCTCATGGAATATTCCTTCCCTTTGCACATTAAAATTTGGTTTAATTAACTAAATTAATTTTCCTCATCCACTTGCATGAGAATATTCTCCTCTTCACTCATTCAAAAGGAATATTCCTTCCTGAAACAAACTTTCAACAAACTTGCAAGCAAGTTTTGAAAGTGTGCTTCTTTGCATGATTATGAGCCCTTGATTAAATATCAACTTGCATTCTCAACCCTTGATGGGAATCCATGATCCATGCCTCCATCTTCTTTCCATCCTGACCATTGATTGATTCTTTCAATCTTGACCATCGGTTTCTCATTTCCTATTCACGTTGTTCCACAGTCTTGACTTCTGGGGGCAGTGGAAGACGCGTTTGAGAGAGGGACAAGGGGAAGGGGGAGGGGTGGGGGGGTGGCGGGGGGTGGCGCTGATATAGTTATACATATACTTATAGTACTTGAAAAACTAGTTTTGAAAAGATGTATAATAGTATAGCAGTATAAGAATTACATTTCAAATGAAACTATAGGAAATTAGTAAATTTATAACATGGCAAAATTTGAAATACTAAATCTAAATACGAAGATATTTGAATTGTCAAATTGGAGATTTCTATTATATCGCCAAAGGCCCAAATATGAATAACATTGATGATATGACAAAGTCTATAAAGATGATTAATTGATTACATGATTCATCATTAGTTCATTACAATAAGTAGCATTACAAAATGAAAACTGAAAAGACAAAATGCCAAAATGTCGAAACTCAAAATGTAGTGAATGGAGGCCTCTAATCATCTCCAAACTCCCCATCACTGGAACTGCTGGACTCCACATGGTCAAGATCCCTCAAGCTCACACCAACCAGCCCTGCATCTGAAGTGGTAGGATCATCCTCATCAATCTGTGAAGGCTCCTCTGGCTCCACATCCCATCGTGCCGCTGGACTCTCCTTGTACACAATTGTCTTGCGGTCCATGATACGCAAAGCACTGTGTACAGCCACAAGCTTCTCTGCTCTCTTAGAGGTAAGTCTGTTCCTCTTAAGAGAGTGGATGAAGCTATATGTAGACCAGTTCCTCTCAGCAGCTGAAGAACTGGAAACCTGGGATAGCAGACGAATAGCTAGAGTGGTGGTCAAAGATTTCGAACCATGACAATTCCACTACAAAAGTGGGTCCTCCTGTGCCATAGAAACTATATCCACCTTTGCTGCATCTGAATAGCCTCTAAGAGTGGCAAATCTGGTCCACTCAGTGCGAATTGTGCTGGCATCTGTAGAATCATACATCTTCTCTATGCACCTAAAGAAACCTGCCTTCACCTCATCATCCTGAATCGGTGTCACTCTACCTGGTCTAGCCATGTACCACTTAGGATTCAAGGCAAAGGCAGCCATATGCAAAGGAGTGTTCAACTTGTCCCATCTGCGCTGAATGATTGGCCGGATGTGCTCATTGTAGAATGCTAGAGAGGGGTCCTTCACTTGCACAGCAGCCCTCATCTGGTCAAGCATAGAGTCAATGCACTCATACACCTCTCCAAGGTTAGGTGCATCCCCATCCCCATATCTGATAACCTGGAATACTGGAGAAATGATGGAGACAATGTATTTCGCATCAGTCCAAAACACATCACTCTTCACTATCTCCTTCACCCTTCTCCCCTGTGCTGTCTTGGCCTCGGCCCACCTATTCCACTCATTAGTCATAACCATGACTTGCAATGCCTCTTGCAACTCAATCATTCTCTCCAAGAGAATGAAATATGATGCATATCGGGTCTCCACCGGTTTCAAGAACTCCTTCTTCGCGAAGGTCCTGAAGAGTGCATGGGAAGTGTGGTGGTTGCAGATAAACATCTGCACATCTCTCGCATCAGTGACCACTCCTCTAATCCAATCAATCTTCCCCATGTCCTTGAGTGCATTGTTCATGGCATGCACACATGGGGTCCACCAAATATGTCTATAGGCTGCCTCAATGAGTTTCCCTGCTGCTTTACACACATGGGCTGCATCTGTGATTACTTGGACCACATTTTGTGGCCCAACCTCCTCAATAGCCTCCCTGAGGAGATGAAACTGAAAATCAGCATCTTTGCGATGCCCTGTACAATCAACTGCTCTAAGGAAGTATGGGCCCTCTGCACATGTGACCATGATGTTGATGAGTGGACGATGGCGAATGTCCGTCCACCCATCCATAACTATACTGCACCCAGATGCCACCCAACATGCCTTCATCTTCTCCATCAAAATATCGATCTTGGAATAGCACTTATCCAAGATCGAGGTCCTCATTTTTGTCTCACCTGGTGGCACATATGATGTTCCTCCCTTAGCCACCATAGCCATCATCTCCCTATAATAAGGAGACCGTGTAACATGAAATGGAATTCCATTGGCAAAAAAGAACTTGCCAATGGATTCATCTATCTCATCTCTCAACTGCACATTAAACATATTAGCTATGGGGTTACTTTGTGATGTCTGCAACTTGCGTTTCCCTGTGGCTGTCCCCCTAGCGACACTAGAAGTGGAAGTGGATGAAGTTCCAAACATCATTCCTCCCGTCTGAAAAGTATGTGGCACTGATGCATGCTGGATTTGCTGAAGGGCTGCCCTACCAGTCAAAGTAGTAGGGACTGAAATATTTGTGTCCTCTGGAATGCCCCAAAGCTTGTTAAACTCCATTCTATACTTTATATTTTTAGCCTCCTTCAAAAACTTACAAGGCTCCACACCTTTTCCTGTCCAAAAAAGAAAGTGTGCATTCACTCGAGTCATGCTACCAAACCATTCCATATGACAAATGTTGCACTTCCACTTCCTTGTTCCCCCACCTGAACTTGATGTGCTTTGTATTCTTGTAGCAAACTGTTTTAGAGGAGACTTTGGATCAAAATGACCCCTAGCAAACTCTGCCAAGGTTTCTGAAGGGCAACCTGTACTAGCTGCTGCACTCGCCAAGGAACTAGATTGGGCTGCAGGATCAGCCCCATGGTCATCCCCCTCATTCTCAGGTTCAAAATCTGAATCATGTTCACTATGAGAGTGAATTTCCATGTCATCCCCACTCATGTCTTCGGTGCTCATCGTGAAAGTGACTGCATTCACAAAATTAAAATAAAATCAGCCTACTTTAACAAATTGAAACAATGAACATTGAACAATGAAAATTGAAATAAGTTAACAAATTTGAAATTTTACTTTGCAGTTTGCAAATAGAAATTAGAAAATAAAAAGGATTTGAGAAATAGAAAGGATATGAGGAAAAAAAAGCAAGCTCTATAAGCAATATAAATAAGTAATAACTAATAACTAATAGTATTTGAGAAATAGAAAGGATCTGAGGAAAAAAAATTAAAAAAGCAAGCTGTTTACACTTTAAGTCTTTTAACTTTAAGTTTAACAGTTTAACACTTTAACTTTAAAGTTTAAACTTTAATATTAAAATTTTAAAATAAAAAAATTGATGTTGAATCTTGAGGGCAAAATGATGAATGATTCAATCATCTTCATCATTTTGCTCTCAAGATTCAACATCAAATCTGAATTTGAGTCTTTGAGATGAATAAGAAAAAAAGAAAACAAGTTTAACTTTAAACTAAGAAAATAAATTTTAAAACAAAAACTTGAAAAACAACAAGAAATTTGAAAAAAACTTCAAAAACCCTACCTTGTGCTTGAAAAATCTCTCCAAAATGAAGTAGAATCCTCTTCCTCCTCTTCTTCTTGCTCCTTCTCACTCCTATCACACTTGCAATCTTTATTTTCACCCCTTCAATCAGACTTCTTCACTGTTTTTCTTCTTCAGCTGGCTGCAAAAAAAAATCAGTCTTTGAATGTGATTGAAATGATCAAATCTTAATGAAAACATTGTTTTGTGTTGTTTTAGAGGAAGGGGTGGGGCCCACGCCAACTTAGGGCAACAAGGAAATAAAAATAAACTAAAATTTTAAGTTAAAATTTGTTTTATGCGTCCATAGACGCGTCTCAACACGGGAGACGGCTAGGCGTTTCCCAGTCTCCCGAGAAACTCCTAGACGTCTCCCCAGAGACCTTGAGACGTGGAGACGTCTCCCCTCCCGGCGCTTTGGTGGCGGTGGGGACGGCGGGACGCCAAGCGCCCCCGTCCCCCGACGCCCCCGTTCCCAAACTCACATTTTGGGAAAACGTCCCCAGGTTCACCGCTATTCTATAAATAGAATTTGCATCTATTGAATAGGAATCCACCTTTTCAGAGCAAACTTATGTTGTTGAAAATCACTATCATTTGCATCCATGTTTAATGTCTAAAAGCATTTTAGGTTAATCTGTATGCATTGTTAGCTTAGCATCCATTAATGGCTTCCATGATAACTTAGGTTGCATACATTTAGTATATTCTAAATCTAGGGCTTGCATATGTGAATCTTGTGCACATTTAGAATAGCTTTGCATACATTTACATCAAACATCTTAGCTTTCATCATGTTAATTTAGCTTTTATTATGCTTTCATTCCTCTTTTTCATCAGTTTCCATTGATTTTAATCAATAAAATTGATTGGAAAGGCTCATATTATCCAAGGGATTGGGAAAGGGTCACCATTCCACATCCATGCGACACCACTCCCCCAATAGGATAAGATTCAATGGCTTAGAATAGATGTTTGTCAAACTTTCATGTTTTAGAATCCATATGGATCAAGTGTAGTTAACCTATACTATGACATTGGTCACACTTTCTATCTATCCTAGAGAAGAGATAGATTATATAAGAAGTCATAAAGAAGTAATTTTATTCCATTTTGGAGCTATCATAGTCTATATTGGGTCATGTGTGCCTGAGAATAGACAACCTATCTCTTATTTTTCTTTGTGTGATAAGAGATGAGTCAAGTATGAACATGCCTGTCAGTTGTCTAATTTATCTAGATTAACTAAAAACTTTTGTTTGCTTTGCATTTTATCCCAGTCTTACAGTAGTAGCTAGAGACCAAGGTTGTCCCAAAGTTAAGCATGGTTAATTAGATTGTTGGGGAATATTTTCTTCTTTGTATGGTCTTAATATGTTTGGTAAATTCAATCACGCATCTGTGCAAATTCAAGTTCTATCATTTAACTACTCAAAGCATAGATTCGATTTTTTCATGACTTGAGCAAAGAGCAAAGTAATAGTATGCACTTACCCTCCTCATCTATCTTAACATTAATAGATTCTAACTCAAATCAAATAAAATGACTTCAAATGCTCTATAACAAAGTCCCCGTTAGTCATTTTCAAAGTATAAATTTTATTTTCAAAAGTAATTTATCTACAATACTTTTAGTTTGGTACATGTCACCAATCCTATTCCACAAGTTCTATGTGGTGGTTCCCCAAAGACATTTAGAAGCACAAAATATATAAGCTTGAATGGTTACTTGTTCCCTTTTATCTAGCATTTTGCATTCTTCATTAGACATCTTTTTGGTTTCTATCCACTTTTAAGTTTTTAACTACAAACCATTGATCTCTCTCTTCAAAGAGATCCTTCCATCTTGGGTTTCCATAGCTCATAACCAATTCCATTGAATTTCTTAATCTCCATTCTAGAAGAGCTAGACATGGCTTTCAATAAAATCACAGATCTACAAACACACAAAGAAAAAGCTCCCCTTTCATCAAAACCAAGGCTCTAATACCAAATGTTGAAAATAGAGTGAACTATTTCAGCAACATAAATTTTATGTACAAATTTTAATGTTCATGTATGAAAAATTATGTGATACTGGAAATGAAAAGCATTTAAAATCAACAAACCATAGAAAAAAATTACTCAGCTCTTGTAATCTCTGAATTTACACGGAGAAACCCTTTCGGGAAAAAATCCACTACTAAAGAGAGGTCTAAGTATATATTAATTAAAAACAAGAATTACATATGTAGTAATCTTCATCGAAAAATCGTGTTTCCTGCCCATTTCCAAGACATTTCCTCTTAATTTTGCAATTCAAGGGGCAGCAAAGGGACATTTCCAAGGCATCCCCACATCCCTAAAACAGGTACATCTATTAAAGGGCAGCAGACACATCCCGTACACCCCCTTGAAGATGTCCATCCAAAACCATAATAGAGCTCCATAACTATGTATCAAAAGTACCCCAAAGTTACCTTATCTAACCATGAGGGATCCCAACCAAGGTGCTAACATCCTTTAGGCCAAGAGCAAAATAATACTTAGGCAATCTCCTTTACTTTTCTGTTTTTGTGATTCCTACAATCAAGCTGATTTTATTTACAATTTGAAGTTCTCTATATTTAAAGACAATACTATACTCATACTATGATGATTTCATATCTTCTACCATATAGCATTTTGTATTTAGAATAAGCATGCATATAAATGCTACCATTTGTGCTAGAATCTTACACAAACATATATAATTTTAAAAGACATGAAATGTTAATCAGACTTCATCTTACAGGCTTTACTAATATGCCTAATTCTCATTAACAAAAGAACCAAAATTTTCCTTCAAAGGATCAGCTTTACTACAAAAAAGAAAGTTGCCAAAGCACTAAAGATCATATTCAAGATAATTATAATTTCAAGCATATTTGAAAAAATACATGTTGGAGGAAATATACAGAATTCTCCATTATTTGCATCAGCAGAAAGTGTTTCTTTTATGTTTTTATAAATTTGGACCATAGCATAAGCCAACAAAATATATTCTAATGCTAAAGGAATTTCTTTCCCAAAAGATTTTGTGATGATGGCTGCAGTGTGGAATTTCTTCATATTTTGTACTTCTTAAGAAAAGATACCACATTGATATCATTAATGAGGAATGACACATACATCTTTGAAATTAACTGAAGCTAGAGAAAAATTCAAAGAATTGCTTTGTTTTCACTATCACAAAGAGAGGCTTGTCCAAGACAAATTCAAAGAAATATGGATAGCCGATTCATATGAACAAACCTTGGTAATAGTTGGGGTCTTTGCTTTTCCCTCTAAATCCATCTCTGGAATACGAGATACTTCAACGCCATTCTCAAATAAAATATAAGTTGGAAGTTGCCCCATATTAGCTGCCCAGTTGCACAACATTAGATGTAATGCATGGTAAACATTAACAATAAATATAAAAACCAAATATTTATCATGATTGAATCACCAAAGCATTGTCTACTATAGCTACAAACCACTTTAGCATTAGAAAGGAATTTCTTATTATCCAATAATTTTCCAACTTTAAATTCTGAAACAATGGTCATGATTTTAAGGTGACAAGAATCGTGCACAAAAGGAAATAAATTTTTTCCATTAGCTTCGTACCACCCAGTGTAATTCCAAACTTGGAACCAGCATTGGGGAAGCGACCCAAATCCACCAACCCAAATGAAAGATTCTTTGACAAGTACCTGATATCCAATGTAATGACATATGATAACTTAATGCAGATAGTATCAAGTGGAAAACATAGAGCCTGAGATAATTACTTACTGACTTAGGACAAAAAAGAAATAAGTACCAGCAAGAACAGACAGAATTTGCTTCTGATATTAAAAGCATTAAAATCTAAACTGAATGTAAGATGTGCATGCAACCCTTATTCCCAAGAAAGACACAAAACATGACCCATCATACAGCAGACTAGCTGCCATCCACTCTGACTGAAACTCTGTCAAAATGAACATAAACTTCAGGTCCATTTGCAATCATTTTCTTGTGACATACATCAGGGAAAGATCTGGTAGAATCTGACTTGCTTGAACACAACGAGATGACCACAAAGCTCGAAATTCCACCTGCATAAAGAATTGACTTCATTTTTCACAGCAATAATTTAATATATCCAATGGTTTTAATATCATAAGTTACAGAAAAAGAAATAGGTAGGATAGTAAGTTAATTATTCTCAAAGCAATTCCAACAAAAGAGGCAGTCAAACATCCTTTATTACAGACAAGTCTTAAATCTAACAATGAATACATAAAGGTTCAGTCAACAATGCTCAAAGAAAAGTGATTTCAATGTGAGCTTCACAAAGAATTCCACAAGTGGATAATTTTGAAAAATTGAACAAAATATACTTTTAACTAAAGTTTCATTTTTAAGTATTCACCAAGGTACTCAATATTATCGGTTACAGCTATTGTACAAACATTTGACAACCAACAAAAAAGTTCAGAAGGATACACAAGGGACACGATGTTATAGTAGAAACACAACATGCTGACCGTTTACTTTCAGCCAATATAGAGAGTTTTGGATGGTAGAAGCACTCACCAAGCAGTACATAGTAATCACTCAAGCGTTTTCGATGGTTTTGAATGAATCATCAAGAATTGGAATGAGCTTAAGCTCATACATTATGGATCATGGATTGGACTACCAGGTGGACATTTACTATTTCATTATCTAAATCATCAACAACTACTAGGGGATCACAGTCCTTATCTGTTCCACCTCATACTGCTCCTAGTCAGTGATCCATTCTTTTTCTGTTCAATCTGAGATCCTGTTTCCTGAAGAATACCTGAATCTATCCATTGGAAGAACAGATGATGCTAAGTGGAGTGGGATATTGTAATGTCCCCTTTTCAGCGTGATCTTGTTTGCAGAGTGTTAGCCTATTTCTTGGACCCTTGTGGGCTAACTGGATTGGTTAGAGGGTCAGTGGTATCTTCTGGAGAGTTTGGTCGTTCTCATTTTTCGTGTTCCGGGATTGGCTCATTGCAGGCCTTGGCAGTACAGGAGTTGTCTGCTTCTGACGGCACTGAATTCTGCTGAGTTTTGGGGAAGTTAGGCTTACTTAAGTGATTTAAGTTATTATTTAACTTAAAGTATTTTTATAAAGTCAAATTGACTTTATTATTTTTATATCACTTAAATAAGTCTAAAGTGAGTGATTTTAAATTATATCATTTAATCACTTAAGGAGGGGGCCAAAAATTAAAGTCAAAACTATGGAAAGGGACTTGAGGTTATTTCAAAATATTTAAATGACCTAAAATACAGCCTCTTCTTGAAAATGCATACCTTTTTCTATATAAGGGTTTTAGGCAATGAGAAACTCATCTATTTGAATATTTCAACTTTGCCTTGGAGGTTTTCCCTTTGCTTTCATCCTGTGATCAGGTTTGCAGCAATCCACCATTGGAGAACGAAATCTCTTCAGTGTGAGCACTTGTGAGGCTGTGAGAGATCAACTAAATTGGTGCAAATTGAGAGAGCTTCATTCAGAAGTTCTGCAGTGCTATAACAGATTTTTGTAAGTGTTCTTCATCAGAAACAGAGGGTTTGAATGGATGGTGTTCTTCCTTCTTCATGGCAGGCATCATAGCTACTTGGGCGCACCTTCTAAGATGTGTTTCTGGTCTTTTGCTTGAAAGGCGTGGCTGTTTGAGCTAGGGCACACTTGCTGGTTGAAGAAACGCCTATCTTCTTGAGGGTTTCTCTTCACTATCTTCAGCACTTGGCATTCCCTCTTCTATTGCTCAAGTTTCACAGCTGGATTCAGACTTTGTATCATCCTATTCTGAATATTGTCAGATTTTCATGTATAGACTGGCAAACTGGCTTCGTTTCTTAATTAAAAAATCTGGAGGCTTACGGGTATGTTTATATGTTTTAAATCCATTGTTGATGCTAGTAAACACCTTCTACAATTTCAGTTTGATTAGATTTGCTCAAGTTTTCATTCTGTGAGCTTTTATATGATGCGCCCCTTCTCTTCTGTCTACAAAATTTCTCTAAAAAACTAAAAAACACAAATAGACTTAAGAAAAAGACAGGGGTTTGAGCAGTGAGCTAGCAAGGCTCATCACAGTGGTATCAGAGCATTCAAACATCATTGTCAAGTGCCAAAAACCAAAAACACAGCAATCAAAAGTTTATATCAGCATATATCAGCTTTACATGACAAGTGTTTGACAAAATTCCCAAGGCAGAAATTGAAAGGTTTTGAGTCTATATTAGCAAGGCTCATCACGATACAGATAATGAAAATTAAATTCCCATTCTGAACTCAAACAGAGTGACAACAATAATATCTAATTTTGACCATCTCAACAAAGTTGTGACATGACAATACACCAAAATTAATTTCGGACTATACATCCAAAGCTTTCAGCTAGTCTGTATAACCAGAGATTGGATTAATGGTAAGGAGATCACAGTGAGTACATCGGATGGCAGTGGAGTGAACATAAAATGTCATGTACAGCCAACATCAGGGAGCATGGAAAAAAATGAGAAAATTTGAAAATTAAGGAAGATGGAGTATTCATTTTGTACTTGATTTGCAAAAAAAATCCCTCGTCGTTTCCTTTGGGATTGTCAAAGATGTATTTAGGTCTGATCATACCACTGTGTATAAGCAAAAGTTTCATTCTTTTGAATCATAGAAGTGCAAGGGTTACAATGATTGTTTGTCCTTCTATGGCTCATGTATTTACCAAATAATTGGAGAAGCGTCTGATGAAGATGCTTATGGGATTCTAACATATCTAGCCTTTTATGAGTAAAAATCACTTTGGGATAAATGTAATTGATGTAGACCATACAGTTATGAGTTATGTTGATGTTCTTTGCACTGGCCCAGTCAAAATTTACCTGTACCATAGGGGGTGGAGATGAGAGCCAGCTCTCACCAGGGGTGATCACAAAGGATGGTATCAAAATGGGAGTTTCCAATTCCTATGAATTGTGAAGTCTGTAGATGCATAAAAATGTCCTCATAACCATTGCATGGTTTATTCCATCATCTGCATAATCATTCCTTTGCATATGGCCTTTACATGTTTCATTCATTAAATATTTCATTTGATCATTTGCATAAAACTATTAAATATTGCATAATAGTTTATAAATCCATTTCATTTGAACATATTTAAATAATCATTAAATATATCCTTCATTAAGACATTTTCACCTATTTCATAAATGCATTCACATAAGCATTTCATAATCTGTTTCATTTAAATATGTTTGCATAACCATAACTCATCCATCATTAATCCATAATCATTTTTACATATCCATTTCATATTTCATGCATAATCATTTATCAATTGTTAATTGATCATTGAGTCCATTAAATTATCATTAAAATATCATTTGCATTCATACACAAGCCTTTTATCCATTCACCATATTCCATTAAATAATGCAAATTCATGAAATCAATCAATCATTTAATCCATTTTCATTAAATCAGTCACACATGCACTTAATTCTAAGTTTTTAAGCATATATTACGGCATAAATTATCTTATTTATTAATTTCAAGAAAAAAGGCATTTTTCCATCTCACCATTTATCCCACATTTCTCCCTCAACTTGAATTCACCCCATGAATTCAACTATAAAAGCATACTTTTTTCCACACATTTCAACACACGAATTGCAATCTTATTCTGATCTCATCCAATTCTGCAGAGCTTCTTGTGCTTTTGCTTGTAAAATCTGAGAGCAAATGCAAGATATTGTGGAAGAGGATAATAATGGAGTGAATTTCTTGTGAATGCATATGGGTTTTTCATAGTTTAGTTTTGTTATTGCATATGTTTTCATTTTAGAGAAACTTCATAGATGTGATGCTGTAATTTTGATTTGAGATTTATAGTTTAAATCAATTTGGCTTTTCAGATTTCAGTATGCACATAATGGTGAACCTGACGTGAAGGAATATCTTAATGGTTTCATGGATTCGTTAGTTTTCATTTACAGAATTGAAGTTATGATAATGAAGTTACCATGTCTTATATTCGGGACCTTCTACCAATTAGTTTTGTACCTTCTTCTGGAGCTATCATAATTTGTGTCTCTCTTCTCTTGTTTGCTTTATCCCAGCGAATGTTTGTGCTGCCTTCGATGCTTCAAACGATCTTTAATTAATTGCTGCACTCTCATTTCTTGCCACATATGCATACAATTTTGAAGAATGATAGTTATTGGCTGCCAGGCATGATTGTTGCTTGCTGCCAGGTGTGATTGTTGCTTGCTGTCAGACGTGATTCTAGCTTGCTACCAGACGTGATTGTTGCTATCAGAATCTTTCATAGCGATTCCTTTTTCATATTATATGCATATTGTGATGTCTCTGTGAATAATTCAGAACTTAAATACTGCATAATCAAGCCACTTACACCCATGGAATCACAAAAAAAATGATGTCAATGAATTAAGAATGTTCAATCATCCCAGCAACCACGCCTATCTTTATTCTTTAAGGCTTCACACAATCTTCCTACTGCGAATCTTTAGTAATTGTTGCAGAAATAATCAAGATCTTCATAATTGACACCGCTATTATGTGAAGAGGATGCATTTTTATTAGTCTCATCAATTCTCACTTCAATATCTACTCCAAATTTTATACTCAGCATCTCTTTGTTGTTTGTTTCCATTCTCAAGCATGGAAGAATAATATGCTCAACATCTTCAAACGGTTGGCAAGAAGGAAATCATTTACTTTTTTTTCCCTGATTTGGCATGAGGGTTCAGTATTTCTCCATCTTTGGTCTTCTTGTGCGAAGTTCAGATCTGGAAACTGTCGTTGACAGCAACCATCATAGCAGTTATTCCATTTTGAATATATCCTGCAAATTTCTAAACGTATCCTGCAATCATGGCATTTCATTTTGAAGTCTATCCTGCAAATTAAGCATTTCCTGACATATTTCCATTAACGGCTTTGCTGCTCTCATTTTAATTTAGATTTTAGTTTTAATATTGATTCTTGCTTTAGTTTAGTTTTTGATTTTTAGATTTTAGTTTTAGTATTAATTTAGTTTTTTTTAATTTTAGATTAGATTTTTAGTTTTTTTTTGCTTTTTTAAATTTAGACTTTAGAGTAACTTAGTTTAAATTTTAGATTTAAATTTTAATTTAGATTTAATTTTAATTTAGATCTAACTTTTAGATTTAGATTTAATTTTAATTTAGATCTAACTTTTAGATTTAGATTTAATTTCAATTTAGATTAATTTAATTTAGATTTAGTTTAATTTAAATTAGATTTCAGTTTTTAACATTTAAATTAGATTTTAGTTTTTAAGTTTTTAGTTTTTAACTTTTAACTTTTTATATTAGATTTAGCTTTTTACTTTTAAATTAGATTTAGCTTTTATTTTTTTTTCTAATTTAGACTTACTCTAGAATGTAGATTCAATTTAATTTAGATTTAACTTTTTAATTTAGATTTAGTTTTAATTTTTAATTTAGAAGGTAGATTTAATTTAGTTTAGATTCAGTTCTAATTTAGATTTAATTTAACTTAATTTAGATTAGTTTTTAGTTTAGATTAGTTTTTAATTTTAGAATTCAGACTAGCTTTTAATTTTTAGAATAATTTCTAACTTTAGATTAGTCTCCAATTTAAATTTAGATTAATGTCATTTTTCTTCATAGTTTAGTTGTTGATTCAGGGCTAATTTGGTTTACTTTCTTGCAGGTTCATTTGACAAAGACTTGAAAACATAAACATTCACTTGTTGAAGAAAGGAGGCATGAAATTACTAATGAAATTTTGATGCAGGACATTCGTCGAAAACCTGATTTTGAAACCAATTGTCTTTTAGATTAGAAAACATTTCAATTGGTGCTTTAAAACGAACAACTGTCTTCTTTTCACATAGGTTTAACTAGGAGGTCAATGAACATTGTTTGTTGTGTTTGAAGGATGGTAGGGAGTATGCTCTCCCCTTGTGCAAACTTGGTGATCAGAAACCAAACCCATTTGTTTTTGTGTTTATACCTTAGAGGGGCCTGCCTCACAAGAGGGAACGACTCCAACCAGTTTTTCGCTCGGGCCAGTATATAAAAGGATGAGTCTAAATTGTCAAGTCCTCACAGTATGTAGGCCTTAGCCGTGTAGTGCCTTTCGAAAACGGGTACCGACCTTTTCTTGTAAAAGGTGTAAGAGCCCCTAGTAGATTGGTTAAAGCCTTAAGTGGCTTGCTATACGCTCGCGAGGTGCCATGTCCCCGAGTATTTACTAGAACCCTTTTGTTTAGTGGCCAAAATCCCATCTATTTGCTAGTGCAGCAACGGTCGTTGTGAAGGCATCCACATTCTCGCAGTTCTTAGTAGAGGTGATCAACCCACCATGGGAGATTTATGGGGGTTGGAAGCTTGGTTGACCTAAGAAGTGAATGCACTGTAAGGGGGAGCCCGTGTGGCCAAGCTTCTGGATTCATCCGCTAAGAATAAGTTTGGTTGGGGAAACCCACGTGGGATCTAGCAAATATTGTCCTTTCCAACCTCAGGATTTGTGCTTGTATTGCTAAAATCAAACATTCACGATTGAAATCAAACTCAAAAACATTTTGTCTATTGTGTCTTGCGTGTGTGTATTCAAAACAATGTCAAAACAAATCAAACATCACACCAAAATCTGATAACATTTCAACTTTGACACAAACTGAGCCAACATTTTCCAAACAAGCTGTTTAAACCAAGGATTTGCTCACTTCATTTCCCATCATTCCATTACATTCATTTAGCTTAGTTGCATCACTTAAACAAATCTTAGGTTGCATACACCTTTTTGAAAACTTTGGAATAGGGAAACTTGCCATATCTTGTCATAGGCCTATTGCTACAAAGAAAAGTAATCATTGACCTTATCACTTTTACAACAGTCCTTGTCATTTCGGTGTAACCTTTAAACTCATCAGTCTAGTTTAAGGCTCACCTTGTCAAATTTGTCATTTGCCATCCACTCTCCTTGAGGTCATTGATAATTTCATTTGGAAACATTGGACTATCCTAGGTTCGCTAGTAACTCCTTCCTTAAGTTTCACAACAAAGGTGCATAGTTCATACCATAGTCATCTCAACTACATATCATATTTTTCATAACGCTTTGCATTAGCATCATTCCCCTTTTAGACTTGGTCATACTTTAGATTATAGTGACGTTATCATTACCTCATTTAGACATTCTCAAAATACCAAAAATACAAAAAAAAAAGTTACATTACATTTAGGCATATCTTATTCCAAAAATACCAAAAACATAGTCTTAATCTCATATCATTTGCATCCCCCATTTTGAGCAAATCTTCTTATGGCTGATACTAGATTACAAAAGAAGCACAAAGCCATGGATTTCTTTAATGATGATGAAGACATTTACAACTACACTACCACTTTAAATCTTGACAACACATCTAATGATCCACATGGCAATACCTTTGGAACACAAGACAACACAAATTTGGGACCTTCATCTCACAAGCAACGAAAGATAACAAACCTTTTTGAACGATTCCTCATTAGGGATAAAGATGGAAATGTATACATAGAAGTGGTAGAGGCCGCTGCTCAAAATCCTGAAGTTGCCTCTCTAGTGGATGAAATTGTTATGCTAGACCCTCAAAGATTCTTGGCTAAGCTATTGCATGAAGGAGTTAAATTACCCCAAGGATTTGATGTTGATACCTTACGCGCTACAACACCACCAAAGGACAACGCACAAACAAGCCAAGGACAATCTTCACCACAACTTATAGTTTCCATACCTATTGAAGCAACAAGCCAAAATACTACAACCACCAACACCTCATCTATCCCAACAACACAATCTATGACACAAACCGCATCACAACCATTATTCACAACACCACTCTTGGGCTCAGCATTTACTTCCTTTGGGTCTTCATCTCAAACCATAGGGGCATCCACATCTAATATCCTTAATAAACCTAAGCCAAGAAAGGTGCTTATCCAAGGATCTCAATTGAACACAAATGCCATGTCACAAGGTCCTCTTGTCAATACCAACACCTTGCAAGGGAAAAACATGAACATTCCATCTAGCCAAAACATAAACATTTCACATGGCTATAACCCATTTCAACAAGGACAAGGATCACAAACAACACAAACATCAAACCCTTTCAACATACCATATGGATCCTCTTTTGGACACCAAAATCCATACGGACAAATACAATACAACATGGCCACTTCACACATTCCAACATATACATCACACGTTCATACCTATGGACACGATCAAAATCCATCCTACAAGCACCACATGTCATCTCAGCAAAATACAAATATTGGACCTCAACATAATGTCACACAAAATCCTATAATAGATGCCTTGACTTCTCAAGTGGCTGCTTTACAAAAACAAATGGAAGGAATGCAACTATCAAACAAAAAACATACACGTCGCATGATTTACATCCATATCCATACAATCCTAGCATTTACATGCCACCTTTCCCTCATGGGTACATTATACCTAACTTCACTAAATATAAGGGAAAGACAAATCCACTTGAACACATAAGGGAATTTACCACGATGTGTGTAGATGTGGCCTTTGAACACACTTATTTAATGAGACTATTTCCTAGAAGTCTTTCTGGTCTTGCACTTGAATGGTTTGCATTACTACCTAAAGGATCTATAAAATCATGGGATGACTTAGCAAACAAGTTTGTCGAAAACTATGCCTATAACATTGAGAATGATATCACAATAGCCACCCTATGCCACATGACACAAGACGAGGGTGAAACTTTCATTAACTTTTTCTAGAGGTGGCGTAGCATGGCAAGTCGATGTCCTGTTGAAAATCCTGAAAAACAAAAAAGTTGACATGTTTGTCGAGAGTCTCATATCCAAATTAAAACATCGACTACAAGTACATTGTTGTACAAACTTTTCAGACTTGGTAGAAAAAGGTATGACAGTGGAAAAAGTATTAATTGCACAAGGTGAACTTTCATATGGCAATAAAAGTACACAACAGACTTCCTCCAATGACAAAGGTAAATATTGGGCAAGAAACAAACATGTGACCAATGACGGTGTTGTCGATGCTAAGGTGGTTAATAGGAATGGTCCCACTCTAACACTCCGAGGACCTCAAATACAAAACAATGCATCACAGATCCCCACACCAATGGAAAATACAATCCAAAATAACCAAGAAAGAGGTCTCCCAAGACAACCAAGACAATACCCACGAAGACAATTCACTCCTTTACCGAAACCTATTGAATTTGTCCTAAAGAAGCTAGTACAATCAAACGTCATACAGCTCCCAGAGCCCAAACTATACGATCCAGGACAATTCAAACCGTCTTAGTCGAATGACAATGCTTTCTGTGAATACCACTGCATCAAAGGGCATAAGACCTCATCATGTCGTCAATTGAAAAACATGATTCAAGACCTCATCGAAAATGGTACCATAGAGGTTGAGGGAAAATAAAAAACTTCCAATAAAGACCATACGATTTTCAAGAATCCATTGAAAGACCATGGAAAAGCCTCCAATTCGGGTCAAAAGACAGACAACCATGCCAATTATACCAACGCCTCTTTTGACTACAAAGTTATTAAGCACCTCCGAGCTGCTAACGACCATGTTAACACAATCACCATTAAGAAGCAACCTGAAATTGCCGTTACCACTCGTAGAGCTAAGATTACCATATCTAGTCCTCCTCCAAAGCAACCACAGTCCAAAGCCCAACATAACCTTGTTGATCAATTGGGCAAGACACCCGCACAAATTTCCATCCTCGAGCTTCTGCACATATTGCCTAAACACAAAGCTATCCTTGCCAAAGCCCTGAAAGAAACCTCTGTCCCTACGGACCTGGACGTCAACCAATTTGAAGCCATGGTTGGATACTTGGCCAACTCTCACCACGTCTCCTTTTCTGACAAAGATTACTCTACATCCAAGTCAAACCATAATGACCCATTGCACCTTGAGGTCTTCATAAACAACAACAAGTTCAGACGAATCCTAGTAGATGGCGGAGCTGGATTGAACATTTGCACTTTAAAACTAGTGAAAGCATTGGGCCTATTTGAAACATGTGTGGATAGAACTAAGAGCATTGTCATCAAAGCCTATGATGATGAAGAACGTTCTTCCGAGGGCATTATCACACTGCCTATCAAGGTTGGACCTGCAGTACTAGATACCACATTCCAAGTCCTGGATCTTGAACTACCATACAACCTACTCCTCGACCGACCATGGATCCATGCAATGAAAGTCGTTCCATCCACATATCATCAATGTCTGAAGTTTCCTTATGAAGGCACTGAAATTATAGTCACAGGTGATCTAGACCCCTTTCAATATTGTAACAATTTGAAAAAGAATACTCAATTCCAAGTGCATGTCAACCAAGAGGCCCCATCATCTCACTACATTGATCCATCTTCATTGACCAAATCATCCACTTCATTTACCCCGCCATCAAACCCCAAGGTCCAAATTCATGACATGGGATGTGGAGAATATCGTATGGATAATTTACCAGCGAATGACAATCCTAATGCTACTGAGAAAGTTCAGAATTCTAATGCTGATGTCAAGATAGTTGTAGAAGGAACACAAAAAGATGGTTGTGCTTGGATTGAAACCTTTTGGGACCCTGATGATACATCGGCCTTTGCCATATTTGCTTCCCCTCAAGATTTTCATATCTATGATAACCCCTTGTTTGACCAAGAAATCTACAATAACCCACTCTTTGATCATGACCCCGCTGAGGATATCCAATCATCATCCTTCCATCCCACCTACCCTAGGCTAGGATATGAATCTTCTATTGTCACCTCTACTAAGCCATCTTGCCAAGTCATTAAGGATGTGCAAGCCTCCTTTGATGTTAACAGTACTGAAAAGGATAGTCCCAAAGACTCCATTGATGGCATCGCTACTCCCATTCATCCACTAAATATTCCTGTCACTTCACCAACTTCCATCTCACTCACGTCCACCCACATCGTAGACATGGATCAACAAGTTATAGCTCAAGGAAAGAATAAAGGCAAAGCTCCAATGGATGAGTTATCTTTAAAAGGAGATCAAAATTCAAAAGATATAGTGCAAAGAAAAGAAAATCAAGACAAGTCCTCTAGCCAAAATAAAAAGCTATTGGGCAAATAAAAAACAAAAGAAGATCAAGACAAGTCCCCTAGCCAAAATAAAAAGCTATCGAACAAATCAAAAATAAAAGTCAAAAGTAAAAATGAGCAAAAGTTAATCTCCAAGTATGCCT
>VDFB02363165.1:0-65508 GCA_007258455.2 Sequoia sempervirens
TCTACCCTTCTAGGATGCTACTCTACTTTGTATAATCGTAAAGATCTTGTGCCAAAATGAGGCTTTCTGAGCCCCTACAAAGAAAGGAATACCTAGATAGCTGCAGGGTAGTTTATTCCATCTAAGTTCTAACATAGAGATGATGTGACCAATTACCAGAGTGCTAGTATTCTGAAAAAAATATTTTTGACTTCTTTAGATTAATCATTTGACCTAATATTAGATAGTAGTTGTCCAACACATTATATTTTTGGCTTCACACATCAAGGGATGGCCAAATAGTAATGTATCATTTGCAAATAAGGAATGAGTGTAAGAGACGTCTAATCTTGGTAGTTTTATACCATTCCATTTACTTGATGCATAGAAGGCTGAAATTTTCTAGCTTAACGCTTCCACTATCAAGACAAAGAGGAAAGAGGAAAGGGGGTCCCCTTGCCTAACTCCTTGAGAGGAAACAAAAAAACTAATTGGAGATTCATTTATGAGGATTGAGAATTTAACATATTTTAGATAGGAAAGAATCCATTTGCACCATTTTGTAACAAAACCTAGCATTTCCAAAACCTTTGATAAAAATTCTCAATTTACTTTGTTACAGGGCTTTATTATGTCTAATTTTATGATCATAGCTAGATTTTTTTCTTGATGAGTTGAGTGCAATATTTCATGAGCTATTATTTCCCCTTCAATTGTCTCTTTTCCTAGAACAAAACCACCTTGCCCCTTCAAGATTATTCTTGGAATGAGTTTGGAAAGCCTTAGGGTAATAGCTTTAGATATTTTTTTTTATAAATGGTATTGCAGATGGAGATAGATCTAAAATTTGCAAATGAGGAGGGAGTTTTGACTTTGGGTATAAGAGAAATATGAGTGGTGTTAATCTCTTTTAACATTGTGTCATTTCTACAAGATTCTTCTATAGCCAACCAAATATCTCTTCTCTCAAAATCCCAACATTTTTGATAGAATTTAACATAGTGAAACCATTCGACTCGAGAGCTTTGTCTGGGGAAAGTTCAAAAACTGTAGTTTTGACCTCTTCCAAGGTGAATGGAGCCAAGAGAAACTTGTTATCATATGGACTAAGTATCTTTGGGATGAAATTTAAAAATTCTTGTTCTTTTCCAACCACATCAGGGTCTTGATTCATCAGTTTTGTAAGGAGGTTTGAAAAGAATAGGAAAAAATAATTTTGCTTTTTTTGTTCATCTTTTAGAAGTTTATTAGATGCATAATTTATAGAAAATATTGTGTTAGTATTGAATTTGACCTTGACTAAGTTGTGAAAAAACTTGGTATTCCTATCCCCCTCTTTTAACCAAGTTTTTCTTGACTTTTGTTTCCAATATATCTCTTCTCTAGCAAGAAATTCTTTGAGTTCTTTTTGAAGTTGGTTGTGATGGTGGAAGGATTCATTGTTCATACCTTTTTGAATGACTTGCTCATTGAAAACTTGAATTTTCTAAATAAGAATATTTTTTTGTTCAAAACTATTTTTGAAATGGAGATGGTTCCATTGTTTGATCTGCCCTTTTATGAATTGGTGCTTTTTTGCTAATTGGTAAAGTTTGGAGCCTGGTACGAATGGTGAATTCTCCCACCATTGTCTTAGGAAAGGTAGAAAGTTTTCATCCTTGAACCATGTGTTTAAATTTAAAGGATGATTTAAATTTATTTAGTACAAAATTCCAAATAATATCCAGCTAGATCGACTAATGATCTGAACCCAAGAATGAGAGGATGGAAGAGGCATATTTAAAATCAGTGTTGGTCCAAATTATGGAGAGGAGAAATCTATCTAACCTCTTTGTAATGAGACAAAAATGTTTCCTTCTTTTTTCCCAAGTAAATTTCCATTAGTTGGTAAACAATCAACGAATGTGTTATCTAGGATGAAATTGGAAAAGTCATCCATTGCTTTTGGAGGGGGAATGATAACTCCATTTTTCTCTTTTAGGGATTTAATAGCATTAAAATCCCATCCTAAGATAATTAATTCCTCTCTTAAAAAAAAGAGGGTTGCTAGATCAAAGATTCCTATACCCGTTTCTTGCTAGTAGTTGATGCAGGGCCATCAACATTGAATCTTGACAAGCATCCACCATTGTTGGGATGCAGTGAACTCTACATTGACCTTGCATGGATCACATAATACTACTAGTCCTCTTAATTCCCCTACCACAAGAGTATAAAGCACTTCCCATTTGGAACATTTACTTAGGATTTATTTGTTTTGCTCATCTAAAAATTTAGTTTCTTGTAGTAAAAAATATCAACATCATTTGAATCGATTTGGCACTTAATCATGCACCTTTTTTTAGGGTCATTTAAGCCCCTAACATTCCATGAAATGACCTTCATTGGTCTTGAGGAGAGTGATAGGCCATCCTTGGTCACACATTCGCATTTTTGTCTAGGTGTCTGCAAACCCACTGTGATCTCTTCTTATATTTTCCTTATCTTGTACTTTTTTCCTTTCTTTGTATTTATTTTAGGAGACAAGGTAGTCACATAAAATTGAGTGTATGAGATTGAAATTGACTTAGAGCAATCAAAATCATTTAGGTATTCATTTATTTCATCAATGATTTTTCCTCCTACTTCCAGTAAGATGTGTTTTTCCATTGTTGATAAAGACCTTGAGGAGGGAACTTGAGAACCTGAAGGAATGCATTTTATAATATCCCAGTTGTGATTTTCTATAGGAAAATATATTTCCATGTCATTCTGAGCCATATGGTTGGGGTTAGAAGGAGTATTTAGTACCATAGCCTTAACATAAGTGTTCTAGGAGAACACTCTTCCAAACTGCTTAACTGAATCTTCATCCATCATATCTGGGACTACTGAAGAAACATCTAGAGTCATTGTTTTCTCTACCCTTGAGTTTTGGATCATACTATTAGATCGTGTATTCCAACTAACATTTTCCAGTGCTTGTAAATAAGGAAATTCCAACATTACATTCAACTGCACTAAAACTTCATTCTCCTTGTTACAAGTTGGTACCTTTAAAGGAGAAAAATCCTTTTCCAATTGGACACTTGATAGATCTTTACCCCCCATTTCCTTTTTTTGAGAAGTTTCCTTCGAATCCTTAGTACTATTTGGTGAAACCTCTTTAGCCATTGAAGCAATCTCTAGAAACATAATAAAATAATCCCTGGAAAGGATTATTTTATCAACCAGTATGCTTTCTTGTTCCTCACATGCCTCCCAAGATTGTGTAGTTTGATACTTACATTTTGTGCTAGGGTGAGTCTTTAGATGGCAGGAATGACATTCTATTTTAGGTCCTTCAAGAAAATTTCATGTCGCTAGGTTCCATTTCTTAGAATGAGTTTGAAAAGCATGTGGGAGAGGTTAAGTGGTGTCTAATAAAACACAAAACCTAATTAGAGCTTCAATGAAAAATAGGTATTGAAGGGACTAGAAATCCAAAACAAAAAAGGAAGTGGCAGTAAAGAAAAGACATAAGACTGCCCACCTAGAAAAACCACAAAAAACCAGCTGATTAATAGACCATCAGCCCACCATCAGAAGTTTACATCAGCCAAAAAACAAAACACAGAAAGACAAGCCAAACAACCATTAAAGCAATTCTTTAAGCATTTTTGCAGCCCCCAGATCCTTGGCCGCCAACCTATCATGCATTTCCATGATATCTTCCACATCACAAGCAACATCCTTCTTACCTTTCTTAGTCTTGCTCCTAGTCAAACACTTAGGCCAGCAACCAAATCAGTTGAATGCACATCCATTCCAACTTCCTCCCCACAATCCGAGTTCGCCTAGTCACCGAACAAGCCCTTCCCAGTCAGCTCCATAGCCTTCTAATTAAGGAAAATCATCCCCTCAACCAACATCTCCAGCTTCTTCCTGCTTATGTTGATGAGTCTATCCATGTCCCTTTGGAGTTTCCTGTTCTATCTCTCCAGCACCACCACTCTCAGACCATAGTCATTCTTGAGTTTGGAGGGTACTTCTATGATACTTAGAAGTTTCTACAATTTGAAATTTATAGGAATTATAGTTGAAATAAGTGATTTATTATAAAATTAGGGTTTATAACAAATTAGCTAATTTCTTGTAGATTTATTTTGAGAAAATGAGATGTAGGCCATTATAAGATATAGTGTTTTTTTTAATCATTGGGATTTCATTTGTATGATTTATTAAAAAAATATAATTTTAGAACTTCTTCATAACAAGAAGTAGCTAAATCTCCTTCTTCTCTAATAATCCAAGGAAAATAATCCAAATCTCCTTCATTAATATGAAAACCTTTATTTCTATAATAATGCCATCACTGTAGTGGGATCAAATATTTTTAGAAAAAATATTGGTGGTGCCTTTGAAATTTGAAGTCCTCACTAGCTTAGGAAAGTTATGTGCAAATATTCAAATAAAAATATGTGTATTATTATATTGATAACAATTTATGGCTATGTGACTAATCTAATGGAACACTTAGGATTAAAAGGCACTGCGAATTTCCTTATCCTAGTGGGTGATGATTACATGTATTTAATCTAATGGAACACTTAGGATTAAAAGGCACACATTCATATCCCTAATTAAGGTGACAGTATGTGGCTAATTTCATTCGATTTTTATATGATTGTTTGGTACCATTCACTTATTTCTTGAGACTTTATCATGCAAAGTGACTAAAAGACTTATAATTCATATCAATAGACTTTAGACCTCATTTCATGAATCTAGGTGCACTTCATGCTAGTTTCATGTATAAGATAATGCAATTAGCAAGGCTTGTATGTATCATGGAGAAATTTTAATCTTAGATAAGTACTATTTCCCTATATGATCAATTACCTAGTGACTAGAATGGAAAGAAAGGTATTCAATAAGTTATTATTTACTAATGTTGAATTAATGATTTTGTGATTTTTCAATACTAATGAGTGGCCAAACTTTCCATAAGCATTCATTATGCTACTATGGTGCAAATTCTTGAGATCATTAAAGTAGTTATTTGGAACATTATTACTAATGTGTTGTTGCCTTGTGTGGATTTATGTTGTAGTTGATTAAGGAATGATGATGTGAATTATCATTTAACTTGTTAATAAATCTACTTCATCATAGTGATCGTTTTAGAAGTAAAAAGTGTAATTATATTGGAAGAATATTGTTTAGGCATTCAAATAACTTTTTAAACTAGTATGGGTACAATTATTGGTATAAAGTGCTAACATGTAGTGGCAAGAAGTTGTGTTACAACATTGGAGATTAGGACTATAATCATCCAAGCAACATGCAATAAGCATGACCAAGGTAAACAAATTTGATTAATATTCAATTGATAGTGTGATTTTTGAGTTTGTATTGTTGCCTTGTGTGGACCAGTGTTTGTTTTAAATTTGTGAGAAAAGGAGGAGAGTCAAATGTTTATTTGTGTGTCCAAAAATATACAACCCATATGGTACTTTACAAGTTGTGCTTAAGGGGTGTTAAATGGTTAAAAATAGGAAAAAGGGAATTAGGGGAATTTTAAAAATCCCTACCCATGTGTCTAGGCTTAGGGCATTAAGTGTGGAGATAAAAGACCATTTGGGTTCTATTTTTAGGGGGGGGGTTTTGTTGTCTGGATAGGTACGCAAGGAGGAGGAGGTGGAGTGGGATATCATGCAAGAAAGAGGTAGAAACCTTTCGTTCCAAGTTTTCTGTTGTTGTTGTGGCAAATTTCCAGTAGTGGCTGGCTATTGTACAATCTCTATTGTTGTTGATGCAAATGTGTCTGGAATTAGTTGTTCTTAAAATTGTTCTTGTTGCTGTTAAAAATATATATATGTACTGTACTCGTTGTTGCTCATAATCTCTGTTGCAGTTTCTACAAATGTGGCTCCCTGTATTCTATTACATGTGTGGAGTACCTTGCATGTGTCTGAAGCCATAATGAACCCTTGCCATGTTTGAAACCTGTTGGACTATCTTCCTTGTACTCCTGGTTGTATAAATCTAATGTAAGGGTCCTTGGTGATTACTCTTGGCTTGGGGGTTGGCTAGAGCTCTCTGTGGCTTGATGATGCCAATACCATTGCCATGTTTGAAACCTGTTGGACTATCTTCCTTGTACTCCTGGTTGTATAAATCTAATGTAAGGGTCCTTGGTGATTACTCTTGGCTTGGGGGTTGGCTAGAGCTCTCTGTGGCTTGATGATGCCAATATGGAAGGGTGGAGAGCTTTTCCCTCCCATTGACTAGTTGGTTTTTCAGGTTTGCTGATGTAGCTGGAATCTCTGCACCATTTTTCTCTACACCATTTTTCTCAGCTTATCAAGTTTTGTTTTTCAAGAAAATATCTACCCTGTACCTGTTGATAGAAAGCTGCAAGAAAACTGTAATACATGCATAAATAGTAGCAAGTACGGTGTATGTAGATGTATATATTTTATTCCATGGGATCCTATGAAGTCTAAACTAAGTATGGTATCAAAATCTGCAAGTAAAATGAAACTGTTTCTGTGAGTTTAAATAGATCTTAGATTATAGGTTAACTTAAAATGTATTACTCAATGCCTTCTTACCAGTCTATAAAAGAAAGGGGGTAAATGCATTCAACCGAGCATTCGTGTTTACCTCCATATCTGTAGAGGTCAAGATGTTCTCCTCTATTTTGTGTGTATGAACCCTCTTGTAATATGATAAACTTGTAGTAAAAAAAATGAAGGGGCCTGAAATTAAAGACCTGTGCATGAGTCTAACTCTTTGATGAGCATCTGGTAATAACCTTTACTTGGGCAACAAACAACACCTTTCATTTTGTAAAAATCTATTTTTGTACACTTGGTTTGCCTTATTCCTTTTGTTCCTGCAATAAAATTTGTGATTAAGTACTGTTTATTTGATTAAGCTGCATTGTAGTGAATTAGAAATAAAATTGGGGGTTTTTATGAAGGCTCATATAGCAGTTCCTATGTGTAAAAAAATTAAAAAACCAAATTTGGTTAATTCAAGCAAGAACACATGAAAGGGTTCAGGGAGATTGTGATCGTCCCCATCTGGGCTCGGCCCATAATAGATACAACCCTTTGTAGGGTTCGTCGTCGGGGAGAAAACTGCTTTCAATATACTGGACTAAAATAGAATAAGGATAAAAAATTAACAAATGATATAAATAACAAATAAATAGATCTAGAACACTGTATCTAGCTACTCTGTTTTTTGAGATCTAGTTCCAAAGAAAACTCAACCAAATTTAGATAGGATGGATTTTATTTTAACTTCAAGGGCATAAACTAGCCCGAGATCAAATCTGCCTTGATACTTTCAAGCAAAATGAACTAGAAGTGAAATCTGCATTCAATGAAGTAGATCACTGACCAAAACAAAATTTAAATTAAGCATAAATAATCGAAACAACACTGTTCATCCCTTCGAAAATAAAATCTATGCCTGGAAAAGAGGCATCGACCCTGGCACTTGGCCCAGAGGTCCGCAGCCTACTGAGAGCCTCACTCTTTTTCCCCCTCGCACAGCCTGTGGATGATAACGTGGCTAGTCAAATAAAAGAGTTCATTCTGCAAGCTTAAACTCAAACGTATCCTCTGCCCTTGATTTGCAGTCGCATCCTTCAACGTCACCCAGATCGACCTCTCCATAGCATGCCTGTGAGGATTATGCCGCCGCCTCACCTCCTTCCTGTGGCTGGTGTTTAGCTTAAATTTTTTTTTTAGGGTTGTGGTAGTAAGTTAGGGTTAAGATTGCTAAATCAGCACGTAGGGATTAGGCTAAAAATAATAAGTGCCACGTATGAGTTGCGTGGATAATGGAAACAGCTGCTACGCAAACAACCCTCTTAACCTCCTTGATTTTTTAATAAATGGTTGGTGTGGGGATTAGGGGGATGTTGTAGATGGTGGGGCGTGATCTTCAAAAAGGACGGTTACTTTGAAAATCATAACTAACACTAGAATTACCTTGCTATGTATGTCACGCCACAGTAAGGTAAAATATACGTTGCTCATATTTATTTTTTTTGAACAAGGAAAATCAATGGATTCAACAGTATGTTAGGAGTATTAAATAATTGATAACAGCTAATTATTTATTGTTAACTCGCTCCTCAAAATTCTCAAATTACCCATGTTACTCAAGCGTGGAATACTGTGTTAAGGGAGTACATTGATTTTAATATCTTTAGATGGCAATGGCGGTAATTCCTGAAACGTGGTAGTGATGAAAATAAAAGTTTATGATACTTAACGGAATAAAAGAAAAAAATAAAATAAAATCAAACTCCTCTTTATGCGTGGCCCCCACCCTTCCTTATTTAAAGGAAATTAATAATAAGTTATATGTAAGAAATTAATGTATGATTATTTGTATGTGTTATTTCTTAATGTTATATATTTTTTTTTTTTAAGGAATAAAAAATAAAATTCTTAATATATAAATTATAAATATAAAAGGCTAAGTGATTAAATAAATTTAGAGTAAATTATAAAGGTCTTAGTTATTTTCATATTGAAATTTGATATTAAATGTCAATGTTGATTTTATCAATTTTGTCAAAATGGATCAAAATGGGCAGGGCATATTAGATAATTCCTAACTGTTGCATGGGACTTACTATTGTTGCCTAATATTTTAGTCAAGGATACCTATCCTAATTTATTCATTACTTGCTTTGGAAAAAACCCCAAACTTGGAAAAAACCCCAAACTTTGACCTTGTCTTGTATGACATAACTTAAAAATCAGATGTTAGAGAGACCTTGATGTCACCCTCTCCTCTAGGCCTTTGTGAGGTATCTTCAACTTGAGTGAATGGTCATTTAGGTTCCTTTAGTAGATGGTCTACCCTCTTGAGTATTGTCATTCCTTTTTACCTTGAGTGAAATATAACCCTTGAACATGTGAACCATAGAGTAAGTGGATGGTGGAGCTTTTAGAGTGGTTGTGTAAGCAAGGTAGTGCTTTGGGAGAGGGAAAACCAGTTAGTGTCTTTCAAAAAAAAAAAAATTGCGAGATTTTCTTGACATTTTTTTGTGCATGACAATTCCATAGGGGAACCATACAAGGGAATTAAAATATCACACTTCTTTGGAATCTTCTTTAATCTTTTATAATGAGGACATCAAGGCTTAACAATTTAAAATCATAAATCTTCTTATAAGGAGAGTGAAGAAATTTGGCTATTTCAATACAATATCTAAGGATAATCATAAATAATTCTTCTAGTAAGATAAAAATGAGAGCATATGGGGATTACTTTTCACTCAACCCTAACCCAATAATCTTATCCACCAACTATTTACTTGTGAAGTGTTTGAATTAGGCATAATAATTTAGGACTCAAAATTGTTCATCAACTCTACAACTATCTATTACCACTTGACGAATATCATCTACTATTTTATATTGTGGATGCTCTATTGCATTGTCTATTTCAAAATTATTTGATCTTATTTCCATTAAGCACACTTTTTTCACTGAAGTGTTACTATAATTCATATAAAAAATGATTACATATAAAAAAGCATTTTTTTTAGCACATAACTTAGTGACCTCATTTGCAAACTATTTACTTGAGAAGTAGCTAATTAAGACAATAATTTAGTGCTTGAACTTCCTCCTCAACTCTCCCACCATCCATTACTACTTGAATACCATCAATTACTCTTAGGGTCTTCAATTTGCAAAAAATTGAATTGCTTCACATATTAACTTTATTTCTTATGGGTATTTGCCAACCCTTGAACTTTCATTTTTCTCTTTTTTGTATCATTCCCTATTCCCCAAATCAATAGTGTTTACACCTATTTCCATGCCTACCCGTTTCATAAGGTAGGTCATTCATTGCACAATTCCTAGCCCTTCTTGTCTTTTGTGCACATAATTTTAAATTTTTTGTTGTGCCATCTATTTCTCTAATCTTTTGCTCCTTCACTTTTTATTCATGATGTAGTTACATTTCATTCAACTTTGATAAACAAATAATTATATATTTCAATTAAATATTTTACTAAAAAAAATATGCAAATATTCAACAACTATAGATTTATATTTAGTTATTTATTTAATCTAATTCATACACATTAAAGTTACAGTAATAAACAATTAATTTAAAAGAAAATTTATTTAATTTGCACTTTTAACAAATAATTATTAAGAATAAAAGTTGTCATCTTCACTTTTATTAGAAAAAAGAATAAATAGAATATAAATCATGAGTTTCTATATAAAAAATAAAATTATAAATTTAAATTTATGTCTTATTTAAATTATAATAATTTTTTTTTTTGATACGCAAGGTTAAGATTTGTATTAAAGTATTAAAGAAAAGATACATTACGTCTGCATAGTAGGATAACTGCCAAACTTCCATGGAACCTAGACCTACCAACCTGGGAGCATACTATGTCTTGCACAAAATTGCAGTCCCATTGCATACCTTAGAAACCAACACCGATTTATAACATTTAAAACCAAAAAATTCATGCATTGAGGCCGAGCCTCATAGGAAACCATTAAGTTCTGCAAATGAGGTAAAATCTTCCTCCCATTCCATACCCTCCTCCGTCACCAGCCCCAGTTTTCTTTTCAGAAATTCAATCGCCATTGCCGAAATCATCCTATGCCTCATGAGCTCTAGCCCCTTTAAGTCTAAGAGAAAAGGATATACCTTTACTGCCTCATCTATCTCCCAAAGGAGCTCCAAGTCAGAGGGGCGCGAGATTCCTTTACCCACGAAGGCTGCTTTCAGTGTCTTCTCCAACCCTCCTAACAGGTCGCTGCGAAAAAGATTCACCATCAATTCCTTTGCCTCCACCTTAGCCACTTCGAAGTCCAACATGACGACCAAGAACCGTGAAGAAATGTGAGTGTTATCCCTCGCAAATTCCTTTCTATCTAGGTGGCCCTTTCCTAAAATCATTTTGACCGCTACCATAATCAAAGGATCATCCTCAAGTAGAATTATTTTCAGCCTTTGGTTAGTTATCTCCCTAAATGCAATTTGTCTCTCCGTCGCCACCAACGAAATAGGAGTGTCGACGTTGAAACTTTCCAACCCCTCCACTGAGATGGAGATGATGAATTTCGATATACTCATCTTCGCCATTAGCTGCCCACTGGACGAAAATTCCCTGCACAAAAACAACCAACAAAACGAGTTTCGAAAACCATACGGAGTAAAAGCCATCGCCTGTCCACATTTAAAAGGCCTGCATACAGCAAGACCCAACACACGAGTCTGAAATGATGTCGATGCAAGGCAAATCCGTCCTTGCAAGAAAATTTCGTCTTGCAATCACAAGCCTTAAGTCTGCAATCACCTCGTGAGGATCAACTTCTGCCACCCAGTCGATTTGCATAAACTTACATGATGAATGTACTATACGTGTCGCTCTAATTATCCTTGGCATCATGAATCATTAAGACCTCAAACGCCTCCCAAGATCTCCCCAAATTTGTCGGACTTCCATTTCTTTTAAGGGCTTACTGCCGACGTTCCCCTGACACCTTGGTTTATCACTGGCGATAGTGAGGTGATGTGGCCTTGCCACCATACAGCCAACTTGCACTCCCCTTCCGACACCCCAATTTCCTCTCCCATTGCCAACTAATGATTTTTCTCTTCTATTCCATTGGGATCTTGAATTAATGAGAGAAGGAACGTGACAGGGGGGGTAGGGTGCCGGCAGGCACGGGCACCCTCCCACCCACATTTAAATTGTAATAATTATTAACATAAAAATTCAATATTTACTGTGCAAAAATTTATATCAAGACATTCTTTTAATAATAAATTGCCATAACTTAAATAAATCATTTTAAGCACAACCTCACCAAAAAAAAAAAAAAAAAACTTGTAATTAATACAAAGAATGCTCTTTAAACAAATGTTAAAAAAATACTTTTATATAAAATTTAATATATTTTGATTATATTAAAACTGGAAGGGCCAATACCCATTATAACATAGTCATCAAGGTAGAAGAGAGGAGGTTCCCAAAAAGAGACCTCTAAAAGAAAGACTCATGAAGAGTGAGACAAGAAAAGAACAAAAAACCAAAACTTTTGACAGAAGCTAAAAATCGATACAAAATAAAATTTAATATATTAATTCTACATAAACTTCATTAATTCATTCTGCACTACTAAAATAAATCAGAAGCAACTTGAGTTTCAATATAAATCTTCAAAAGAGTAATAATAAAATATTGGATTGCCTTGTTTGCTCCACTTCTTATACTAGGAAAAAATGGTCATATACATGCATACTGTATGGGAGCCTAAGTCGGTTGGAATTACTTGGAAGTTGGTAACTCATCTTTTCAGTTTAAAGAAAACATCCATATCTAACATGGTTCGTTGGGCCATAAAAAATGAGTAAGATAAATGATGATATGCATAAAAAGCTAAAAAAAATTATATAAAATTCTTAGAATACGAAATCTCACTTGCAAATTGATATAAATAAAAGGTTTCCTTTTCAAGTAACTACAAAATTTAATATTGGTAACTCATCTTTTTAGTTTAAAGAAAACATCCATATCTAACATGGTGGTTGGGCCATAAAAAATGAGTAAGATAAATGATGATATGCATAAAAAGCTAAAACAAATTATATAAAATTCTGAGAATACGAAATCTCACTTGCAAATTGATATAAATAAAAGGTTTCCTTTTCAAATAACTACAAAATTTAATATAAATAGGGAGTCTCAAAGTTCAAATCACAAAGTCGAGGTAAAATGGAAAAGTTAACAGCAGCAGCAATGGTGAAAGTTATCATGCTTGGCTTGTTGTCTAGTGTGTATTGATGTCCTGTTGCTTATTATAGCACTGGAACATATCATGTTGGGCCATTGATTGCATTAGATGCTGAATTATTTAATTTTGCTCTGAATATTGAGTATCTAGAATGTGAATTTTTTCTTGGGGCTGTATTTGGAGTGGGTATGGATAAATTTGCACCAAATCTTACAGGAGGTGGTCCTCCCCCACTAGGCACCCAGATGGCCAATTTGGACCCTCCAACAAGAGATATTGTGGAGCAATTTGCTTTCCAAGAAATTGATCATATTAGGTTCTAATAATTTTTATTCTTAAACTATTTGATCATTATACTAGATATAGTATTATTTTTAAGTCCTTAGAATTTATATTTCTTCTGACTAAATTGACCATTGTTTGGTGTACTGAGTTTTGTAGAATAATCAGAGAGAGTGTAGTGGAAGCCAGTCCGCGACCTTTATTAAATTTGGGAGTGGAAACATGGACGAGTTTCTTCAATGAGGCTTTGGGATTCACACTCAATCCTCCCTTTGATCCCTATGCTAATTCTCTTAATTATCTACTTGCTATGTATGTTCTTCCATACATGGGTCTTACAGCTTATGCTGGTGCCAATCTTAATATAACTTCAGTGGCTGGAAAACAAGTAAAGTTTTTTAACTTTCTCTACTCATCTTAGGAGCCTAATTTATGCATAAATATTGGATTAGTGAAAGCAATACGTTTCCTTTGCATTTAGTGATCTATCATTTGAGAGAAAACAAATGAAAAATGCATCTTTAGTTTCATTTCTTATAATAAGACAATGAGATATATTTTAGGTCATCTTTATAGACAATAATTAAGATTGGCAAAATTATTAACGTCTTGTTGAAGAGCAACAAAATCCTATTTCTAATAATTATTTAATATTTTTGAGAATTTTGTACAACAAAAGTCACTCATAAATAAATTTGAGTTAGATGATCAATGTGAAAACTAACAAGTTGTACGATCCAACCTGTTGACATAACCAACCCACCAACATGTTAAGATAAATTTTAAGTTGTTGTTTATAAATAAATGTGAGTTAGATGATCAATGTGAAAATTAACAAGTTGTACGATCCAACCTCTTGACATAACCAACCCACCACGTCCCACCAACATGTACACTGTTTACGCCACTACTATTAATTATTTAACCATTAAACTATTTTATATTTAAAATCTCCAAAAAAGTTGATAGAATAGTAAACCTCTTGCTAAAAATTGTTTAGCTAAAACTAGGGAATTCATTTAGATGGAGTAGTATTGAATGAGTGTTTTGGTTTGAGTGCAGCTGGTAGCAGGTCTTCTGGGAGTGGAATCGGGGCAGGATGCAGTGATACGCTACTGGCTCTACGAGAGAGCAGAGTTTCAGGTTTATCCCTACAACTTCACTGTTGCACAGATCACAGCATTCCTCTCCAATCTTAACAACTGTCTGGGAAAGACAGGAATTGTGGATGAAGGAATAGTAGTTCCACCAGAACTTGGCGCTGATGAAAGAGTGAGTGGTAACATTTTGTCTGCAGATGTGGATTCTCTGTCATACATTAGAACTCCTGCGCAGACATTGAGGATTCTGTATGGCACAGGAAATGAGTCCATACCAGGTGGGTTTTATCCAGAGGGAGGTAGTGGGGTTATTGCATGGAGCTATCTCTAGTTTCTCACCTTACTTCGCTATCAAACACATCCATCTACTAAGGAAATAACATCAGCAAAGAAACAATAGAAATAAAAACAACGAAGAAAAAGTTATTTTATTGTTTTATTACTTGTCGCTCATGATTAAATACATGCTTGTTTCTATTGAAAATCTCTCTATTTGAGATTTTGCAAGGACTCAGAACAATTAAAAATAATGATAAAGAATTTGATTAGTGTGATCATTCTGTTTTAAATATATTTTTATTTATGATATATGTCAATATATTGTGATTTTTTTTATCAACTTGTCATTATAACCTTTGTTCTATGAGCTATTTCCCATGAACTACCCTTCACCCATATTGTCAATCTGAATATACAAATAACTAGCACTTGCACCAGAGGGGTGCAAGGGTTACGCTGATAGAATACTATATAAAAGTAAACATGGCAAGGAAGTGTATAAAATAAAGTTGATCTCTAAATTTATTACTATGAAGCAGATCTAGAATTGGTAAAAGGGTAAAAAACTACAAAAGATAAAATATCTACTTGGTTCCAAAACTGTAGTGGTTTTGAAATGAAGGCTTATGACTGCTCAATGAAAATTTTAAAAATATTAAAAACTAAAAATAATTCAAATGAAGTCTCTTAATATTTAAAGATTACTTATATAAATCTTCAAAATGAAGATGAGTTTACAATATAAATGAATAAAAAACCAAAGATCCTAAACTCATTAGCAAACTTATTGAGCTCCAATCATAACTACTACCTTTAATTTTTGCTTTCTTATTTACAAAATGAAACCATCAATATTGTAACAATTGAATTCAATCATACACAAATTAGCAAGGTATAACAACAACGATATGGAAAGCTATTTGGTGTTTATTATTACAGTACTTCAATACATTATAATAAGATAAAACAAACAATTTATTTGCTATCCAATATAAATTTCTAGATTTTTAATTTTATTGATCAAGGCACCATTATTAACCAGGTGTGAGGCTAAATAAAATTAGTAACCCGACACTGAATAACTTAGAATCAAACTGCAAGTTAAAATTCCTACAACCACCATGGCTTCTGTGTGAAGATAAATGTGCACAAACCAACCCCTTATCAAAAGCTCAAACAAGTGAAACATAATATTATTGAACAAAGGAATTTTATTATTTAAAAAATTCATATATTCAGAGAAAAAGAGGATTGCATAAATATAACAAGATGGTTATGAGCAAAATCTTCCCTAAAAGGCCATGAAAGAAAGGAATTATGTACAACAGTATACTTACATGTTCCACATCAAAGAAAGGCATTATCTCATACAAGAGAAGTATTATAAATGATTACAACATCTAGCAACATATTTTTCCCATAGGAGAGCAAGCTAAATATTTTCTTATAAAATATGACTGTCAATGGTCTTAAGGGCATTTGGGCTTGTTGCCATGGGTCTTCATGTTGGCATAGCAGGGGTAGAGCTCTTTGTTCCCATATGTCCCTGGGGAACACATTTGCATCTGGTACAACATGTACCACAGGCTCTCAAATACAGGTCATTCTGAGATGTTGCTTTACATCTACTTGTACAAGCAACCTTGCAATCTGCAAGCAAGCAAGCAAACATACCCACAAACAATTATTAGCCTAAGAGACCAACCACTTACAAAAAAACCAGACACCCATCAAAATATTAACCAATTTCATTGTGGTGAAGGTGAACACTTTGTTTCTTTGTCAAAAATGTTGTCAATAATTTTGCATATGATGGGCTTAAAGCGATGAGCTTTTAGAGGACAAATGTCTATTTCAAATTGCATACCAATCGTTTGTAGAAGCTTGCAATATATCCCATTTGTTTGCAGCTGAAATCATATCAGAAAATTCATTGGCAATTAATCCAATTATTGTCTAAACGAAGAAAAAAAGGAATTCTAATAAAGCTATGCTCATCAATCTCAATCTCAATAGACTATGATTGGCAACCAAAATTTGAAAGGATTAGCATAGGTTATTTGAAATATTGAACTATTTACATTTCAATGCCCTCAAAAACTTGTTACAATGAAAATTCATTCCATGTTCTATTAAAATGTAATAGCATAAGTACAAGTATTTATTCAAAAGCAAGACCAAACATAATATGAAGTTGTAGCATACCTGTAAAGATAGATCTAAAGCAAACCCTTCCCTAAAGGTTGTCTCACAATTTTGTGGTAGAATATTTGATCCTTCAGGTAAAATATCCAATGGAGGTGCTTGCAAATAATTGTGTTCTGAAAACTAGATTAAACAAAATTGTAACCAAGATACTTCTCAATAAAAATATACAGAGCAAAAGGTATTGAAGTACGCTTGTTTGTTACTAATTGAGAATAGATCTAAGCATAATATTTCTTAGAAATTGTTGAGTGTATAATAGATGTAGATGGTTCAATTGTACAAAACCAATGATTTCAACCCTTTTAATAACAATGCTAAACTTTAGATGCTATTACATCCATTTCATTCAAAGCCAATTGTCTCTCTTTTGATTCTCACTTTTCCACTTCACTCAACATGCCAATTGCTTATCTTGCTAAAAAAAAATTTGTATTATTGTTTTAACTTTCTTATTTTTCTAAAAGTATTTAAAATCAATGCATTTGCTTAAAAGTATTTATTTTGGTTAAATTAAATAGGTTGGAAGAAGTGCGTTGAGATGAAGTGTGCCTAGACTTTACCCTTTCCCTCTTGGGAATTGTGTAATAATCACAAAAATAATCATTTTTCACTTTTGGCATACCACCTATTCTTAAAATTGCACTCTATATCATTAATAACGGGCACAAAATTGATCATTAATAACTATTTGGCATACCAATTGTTCCTAAATATGCACTTTGTATCACAACTAACTTGTCTAGACTTGGACACTTCATCTCTTTTCACTCCTTGTTATTCTATCTACCTTAGACACTATCACATCCATTTTATTCAAAACAAAATTTCCTTGTTTTGATTTTTTTTTTCACTTCATTTCGTATGCCAATTTTATCTTGTGCTCAATCATCGTTAAACAACCATTTTTTTGTATTGTTAAACAATCATAGTTTTCTTAATAAGTAAGGAATTAAGGGAATGAACTCATAGAAAAATAAAAAAATAGAGAAGCAACAACATTCATTTGTAGACAAAAGCATAACAAACAACCATAACGTAGTAGAAACTATAATCTTGAGAAACACTCCATACACACCCATGTTGATACTACACTTGATCTAGCTTAGGAATACTACACTCCTTCCATGGTACAACCTCCAACTTTTCAAATCTATTTTTGGGACTTGACCAAGGCACATGTGGGTTCAAGTTAGATGCTTCCACATCCTAGCACAAGTTTCCAATGGTTCCCACAACACCACCCTATTTCAAACAATATATTTGCATTGCAAATTCAAGTTGCAAGTTGACAATAAACATGATCATTAACATGCAAACACCTCTATAACTTAAAAACAACTCTACTATTGTAGAAGCATTACCATATTAAAGTTGATAAGACTACATGCGACAACATCCAACTAAGATAGAGCCCAATGACGAGCATATAGAAATTTTGATACAATTTCAAGAACCTTTGTCTTGCTTCAAACCAATACAAAATAGAGAATAAAACAAAATCAAACACCACTACCAATCCAAACTATTGCAATCCCTTTTCTCTCACATTTACTTTCTATAATTAACTTCATCCTCTTCTTATATAGTTTAATTTAAAATCTAAATATATTTAAATGTTGTATCATATTTTAATTTTAATTTTAAATTCAAAAAACACCTACCTCAATAGATTAGCTTTTCAAATTAATGTATTTTTAATTTTAGATAGTGATAGATCCTTTATTTCTAAGGGAGAAAATCTCATAATGAATCCTACTAATCAAAGTTTTGATAGCAACTTTAGTTAAAGTAGAATAAGACGCCCACTAGTAAATGATTTGCTACCTTCCTTCACAAAACTCCAAATAGATATCAACAAAAAAAATGTAGAGATACATTATGGGCCTTATTAGAGATGGTATCAACTTACATCATGTTGACTCTTAATTGTAGTAGATAATAATGCTCATTCACAGAACTTCTCAACTCTCACAAATGTCATCTTTAATTGCAGTAGCAGTACATATATTCATTTCCATTCAACAGTAAGGCATTATTATGGTCTGACAAAATGCCAACCTGAATTAAAATTTGAGTTAATACAAATAGATTATAATTTTATTTAATACAAAATATTATAAAATGGCATGTAAAGCTTATAAAAAGATTAGAAATTTATAATCAAATTACATCGTGCACTTTGGAGAGATTCTATAGTTGAGAATACAAAATTTGATGGATGGAAAATGAAGTCAAATATCATTTGCATGTATGGAGTTTTCTCTTAGCCTAATATGAGCATCATCATGCATCTCTCAAAGGGAAGTGCAAAAGGTTGCCGACTTTTCACAAGTTGCATGAAACTCATGTAAGATGGCTTCCATCATCAAAACTTCATAATCTTGCATTTTTTGTACCATTGAGCATGTTGTCTTTAAGGTTGCCAACTTTTCACAAGTTGCATGAAACTCATGTAAGATGGCTTTCATCATCAAAACTTCATAATCTTGCACTTTTTGTACCATTGAGCATGTTATCTTTGCTTTCCGTAGTAAATCAATGCAAGTAATTGAAATAGTATTCACAAAATGCCTAATACCATTATTAGGAGATCCATTCCAATTTATTGATGGGTTGAGTCAGTTGGAAGAACGAGGGGGTAGGGGGTTGTTGCTACTTGAGATCTCAAAGCATTGCAAGGGCTAGAAGTGACCTTCAAATGGGACCAAGATGGCCGTAGGGAAAGAAGGGAAAGCCCTCCAAAACAAGGGAGAGATAATGATAAGTATTAGGGGCTGAAGTACAAGCATCAAAACAAAGCTTTTAATGAAAGCAAAATCTAAAGGAATAGAAAGAAGTATTGGAACAAAACTAAAGCTGAGCAGGGCAATCTTACGTGTACCTTAGTTGTAGACCCATCTTTGGATGGCTTGGGAGTATAGACCAGAGATCCAATGTTTGTATAGCCCTTCCTCTCCTGCTCCCCCTGACCCATAAACCCAAATAAAGCTTCACCATACGACATTCATAGAAAAGAAAAAGAAAGAGAGAGAACCAAGCCAAAACCAGAGTTAAAAGACTATGACAGCCTCCATGTTTTTTGGACTGTAGGGTACGTTGCATGCAGAGCAGTAACCTTATGCTGTTAGAATCTGGCTATGAGGTTTTTTCTTATGGTAGAAATAATGTATCTAACTTGATGAGGACAGTGTTTATTTAGAAGTTAATATGAAAGGGATTGTTTTGGATTTTTAAGTTAGATAAGAGAAAATGGGAGACCATGTTCAGTCCAGACCAATCAACCCTAATGCTTCTAAAAACTTTATAATATACTTTGAACGCTGACTACATTGTTTTACTGTAGCCATTGCACATAAACCACTAACAACTTAGTCCTTTTCCCTAGGCAAATTTCTTATACCTACATGTCATTGAAATGCTTTTTTTACCTTGTAGGATTTGACATTTGTGCCCTTTTGTCTTGTCAAGATCATCTTCACAGGTATCCATTAAATTAGGGGTAGGGAGGCCAACCTGGTGTAGGTCTACTATTTTAAATGGTTTCAGTTAGAAATTGATTAAAATATAACTTATTTTTATAGATCTTTTGTTTAACTTGAAATGCAAGGTATTGATGTTAAAATATGGTTCAAATGCAATAATTATGAATATGGCAGGCATGGCAAGAAATTCAAGTCTCATCTTTTTGGGTGCCTTATAGTGGTGTCTGCAGATCCTGAGCTGAACAAGTTTGTATTGCAAAATGAAGGAAAACTATTTGAGTCCAGCTATCTTGATAGTAGTGGGGGCATTTTGGGAAAATGGTCTATACTAGTTCTTGTTGGGGAAATGCACAAGCACATGAGAAGTATAGCCCTTAATTCATGAGCAATAGCATGTTGAGGAGTAGGCTTCTTGATGATATAGAAATGCAGGCTTTGCTTACTCTAAAGTCATGGGAGAAGATTGAGAAGCCTCTCTATGTACATCCCCTTCCACTCTCTACGCTGTGCCCATGGTAATTTGCTAGTCATCATTCTTGTGCAACATAAGAAAATCTTAATACAAAAAAATAATAAAGCCCCAAAATATATGATTAATTGTAGGTCACGAACATCAAAACTGAAGCCCAAACTAAAACAGGTTTAATGGAAGTCATTCTTTCCCAAAGAGAGCCACAAAGAGTAAGGTTAAGAAATTAGAGACCTGTAGATCATCAAAAGCAAAGTAAGGTTAATATAATAATTGTTTACTTAACAAGTTCTTGCGTAAATCTTAAAATTTATAAGAAATGCTATTAAAAAAATCATATAAACTATACCAAATTTGAATAACTACATTTTTAATACTTTCAAATATAGTTTGTAATTCATTGATTTATACGGTGTTGGTTCATTCTACATTCCTTGCCAATGTGTTGGGTCCTCTGTTTTAGGGAAATCATTCTTGTTATATGATATCCACAATCTTTTGAGTAGATTTATTGTGTTTCACCAATAACTTTTTTTGTTTTATTCCAAATTTTGCTTGACCTTCTGCAAATCTCTTTCAGTTAGAGAACTTTCAAACATAGATACCTATTAAGTCTTGTATGCACTACTTGGGTGGCCAAACTTATAAGCATAATTTTCTTCCCTTTTTCACAAACACCAATTAACCCATTTCATTTTCTTGGCTTAATGCTGATTTAATTGACTGTTACATTCATTGAAGGGATACTATTTTTCTGCATGTGCGATTTATGTTTTATTTTGTTTCATAATTTTTTTTTTAGAGAAACTATAATAGGTGAAGAGAAGGATACTCGATAATAGTGGCTTCAAAACTGATGTAAATAAAATAAAAAAAGGTCCAAGAGCGTACAAATTTCCAAAAAAAAAAATCATTGAAACCATGGCAAATAAATTACCTCATGATTCTAAAGAAATATCTCATGCTGTCAATGAGTCCGATGAGAAAAAATGGCAAGAGTTTGCAGGAAAAATATTTCGAAACCAAAACCAAAACTAATCTCCCTACAGCCACTGCTTCAATCTAATTACAATAAGGTAAAAGTGAATCAAGATTTTAGGGCTGCTCGATTCTTGAGCTGAAAGTAAGACTTTTGCAGACTTTATAAGGAAAATATTCGTTGAGTTAAGATTTGATTTGATTTATTTCGGAGATCTGATCTGACTTGATTTAATTTTAAGATCCGATTTGGTTTGTTTAAATTCTGAGATTCGATTTGATCTTCACAGTAGTTTGACGACAACCCAAGATAGTTTGCAGGTAGTTGTATCCGACATGAGACAGGTTTACTGCTGAAACCTTTCACAATATATAGCCTATCGGCTAATAACAAATGTAAAAGACCCATCAAATATAGTTTATTTATTCTATTACTTGTAGTTGAGACAAAACAATTATTTTATTTTTCTGTTGAGATGTTGTAAGTCCTCCTAACAATTTAAATTGTCAATATATTGTGATTTTTTTTTATCAACTTGTCAATATAACCTCTATTCTATGAGTTGTTTCCCATGAACTACCCTTCACCCATATTGTCAATCTCAATATACAAATAATAAAAAATGTAAAAAACCCATCAAATATAGTTTATTTATTCTATTACTTGTAGTTGAGACAAAACAATTATTTTATTTTTCTGTTGAGATGTTGTAAGGCCTCATAACAATTTAAATTGTTATGAATAAATTATATATAAATATATATGATTTGCGTTTGACAATCTTGACCACCCTGTTTTTTATATGTTTTAATTCCTGATCTATGTCAACACAATGTGACTTATTGTGAATCTCAACATAAATATAATTTCCTCACAATTGATGCACTTTCATAATCTGAACAGAGCTCTTGAAGTAGTCCTTGGCTAACCTTCCTTGCACCACGCCTCTATTCTTTTTGGATAGAGGCGTGGTGAGAGGAAGGTTAGGTGAGGACTACTTCTTAAGGTAGCTGAGGCTGTCAATACAAATTATTGGATGCACAGGGCAATAGATAAGTTTATGGCATTTTATCCTCTTGGTATTTTTTCCTCTTAGGATTTAATAACTATGTCAGATTGAGTTTGTGTGAATTATTATGAGTTAATACATTTGATTCAAAAATTATGTAATTGAATTTTGGTCAAATAATATAATTAGTTGTCTTTTAATTTATATTTTAAAATTATAGATTGTTAGTACAAACAATAAAAGTCTTCATGACATTATTAATTAATAGTGAAATATGATAAAAATATTATTTTTAGAAAAATATTATTTAAACAAAAATAAATTATAATGTGAGAGATATAATTAAAAATCATGACAAGGTGTTGTAATGAAGTGAGTATATAACAAAATCCTATAGCATAAATATATATAATGTTGGAAGATCTATATCTATTGGTTTTGCAAGTTTTGGAGTTGTTGGATCTTGGATTTGATCCATTTGGTAATAGTTAGGGTTGTTGTCTTGGATTCAAATATGAAGGTTGCTAGACCAAATGTCTTAACAATTTTTGTTTTCTCTTAAGTGTATTCTTATATATTTTAGCTCTACATGCCATTGAGATCTATGTTTCTTAAATGTATAATAATTTAACTTATCTAAATTTATCAAGAATTTTGTTGTTTATTGTTGATTATAGATAAGTTGACATCATTTGGGTGTTTTCTTTGAGCCGGTCCATTGAGTTGTGTGAAGTTTTATGCTTTGTAAATCTTTGGTTAATTGCACACATGTGGAGAGATGACATTTCTTTGAAATCTCTCAAGTAATACCATGGATCTAGATAAATAGGTTGTGGAAGACGTACCTATGGATGTTTGGGGAAGAGTTACTGTGCGTGTGTCAAATGTGGATAGGATATCTAATGTCAACACAAACCTTAATGAGACGGTTTACATTCAAAGTTTGAAGCAAGTAAAACTACTCTATTCATAATACAATCAAATCTTTCAAATACGTATCATTGTCCTCTATTTCTAGGGATTTATTAAACCATTTGGACCTTAGATTTCTATGGGCACAATGGTGGTTAAAATGACTACCTAGAAAATGAGATTGATGCTTAATATGCAAGCTAAGATGATTCCTACGTGCAAATGTGTGCTAGGAGAATTAGTGGTATGCTTCTAAATGAAACAAGACGATGGAAATGATGATGAATACGATGATAAATGAAGGATGATGTTGATGATGAATGAACAAGTGGAGACATGAGTGAGATGATATGAAACTATAATGAACTATCCATGATTATGCATACGATCAAATGCAAACATAAAACAAACTAACCTAAAATGTAACTGTGATGCAATGGGGATGATAAAATGTAACTATGAAGAAATTAATTAATCTAAGATGAGAATGCAAAGTAACACATGATATGAAAACTAAGTATAAGACTCCATGAACGATCCAAGCTCCTAAGATAAACCTGCATAGTAACTTTACTCAAATTGTGGATGATAAATGCTAAGGCAAGAGGGCGTATTTATAGAGTTTCTCAAGCATTTTGTGAGGTGGCACCTATCAACGGTCTAGATTTGAAGGAGAAATAATAGATGACGGAGATGAAAGGAATCAGGATGTTGTCCCCCTAACCAAGGAAAACATGCCATGTGTGTGGAGAGAATCCTTTGACCAATTGGAAACATGCCAAATGTATGGGATTCCCAAGTGTGTGAAACAAAGACCTATGTGCTCCAAATTTGTTGGAAGTGTGGGGGCATAAAGCCATATGCTTTTTCTCATTGGTGGAGGTGTGTGAGGATAATTATAATTAATAATTAGGATTATTTATTTTCATGTGACCTTTATGAGGTGGCACACAAAAAGTTGTAGAAATGTGCTCTAATTCTTAATCAGGATTAAGGAAGGTTAATTAAATAAACACATTTAGGGTATTTTGTTTATTTAATTATTTAAAAGAATGTGATTTTGGAGAATTAAAAGGAAAGTGAACAATATAAATAAAGTAAGACCTTATTTATATGTAGTTGAAGTATTAATTAAATAGATTGTATTTAATTAACTGAATCTAATGACCGTTTTTAGGTGTATACATTTTTCCCCTCTTTGAAGTAATGTGTTTACACGTTGGTTCAAAGAAAATTTTGATGTCGATGCTCAGAAAATATTTCAATACCCCAGACGATGCAAGATTTCAATGCCCTAGACCATTCAAGATTTTGATGCCCCAGACCATGCCTCGGACTTTTGAATTTTAGGTATTGACGGATATATGCCCCCTCGAGAGATAAATCGGTGAATGTGGGGATGTTAAAATGACATGTTGGAATGAGGTGATGGTGTTGTGATGATTATGATGATGATCCAACATTGATTTAGTGAGATTTGGATGTTGGAGACTAATTATCTCTCGAAAGGTCATTGCAAGCTCTTTCTTTGAATAGTGTTGATTAATTACCCCTCCTTTTTGGTAAAAATGGGAAATAAATCCCACCATAATTCCCTCCATTTTACCCCTAAAGGGTAAAAGTGGTAAAATGGGATTCATTTGCACATTTGGAGTTTGGAGAAGTTGAAGAGTGGAGAGCTTAGAGGAAGATGGTGATCCCATACCATAAGCATCGTTTTGAGCGTCTTCGCCAACTTGATCAACCTACTGCCTCTGGACCTATGGTACACTTTATGAGAAACCTCTTTGTTAGTCATTTTCTTGCCTTTAGAAGCATTTTGAACGTCATAGATAGATGTTATAGCTTATTGGATGTCATTTATGCACTTTCAGGTGATGTTTTTGTCATTTTTTAGTGTTTTTGAGCATGTTTGAGAGTTTTGGTGCCTTTGGGGTCCCAAATGGTGCCTTTGGAAAGCTTGAAATTCAAGTTTTTGTTTGGTTTAAGAGTTTTGGTGCCTTTGGGGTCCAAAATGGTGCCTCTTGCAAGGTTGAAAATCCTTGTTTTTGGGTGTTTTTAGAGTTTTGGTGCCTTTGGGGTCCCAAATGGTGCCTCTTGTAAGTCTTTAAAACCCTATTTTGAGTTGAAAACTCTGTTTTGGCACCTTTGGGGTCCCAAATTGTGCCTCTTGTTTCCTTTGCTTGTTGTTTGACCCATTTTGCAGGGTGTGACTGTGAAAAGCCCTCAAGGTGATGTTCACAAGATGTCCTTGAAGCCTAGGAGTTGTCAGTTTGTCATGTTTTGGATTGATTTTAGTCAGATTGTGGTATGTGTAGTGTTTGATTGATGTTTTGCGTGATGATTTGATCTCATGATAGGCGAGAATCAAATGATAGAACTAGTGTTGTATCGACCTCATGATAGGCGAGGAATGATAATAGGATTGATAGCATATCCTCCTCATGATAGGCGAGGAATGATGGTAGGATTGATAGCAAATCATCCTCATGATAGGCGAGGAACGATGGTTTGATTGATAATAGATCATCCTCATGATAGGTGAGGAATGATGGTAGGATTGATAGCAGATCATCCTCATGATAGGCGAGGAACGATGGGTTGATTGATAGCAGATCGTCCTCATGATAGGAAAGGAATGATAGTTTGATTGATAGCAGATCATCCTCATGATATGTGAGGAATGATGTGTTGATTGATTGAGATGTTGATTGTTCTGATTGATTTGATTTGAATGACTGCACATTAGCTTGATTGACTAATAATCTTGATTGAACATGACATTGATTGACTAATTTGTGTTCATGATTAGGGAGATGGAGATGTACTCCAATCTCGAGAGCGATTCCCAAAGACCTGGAACATGTTCTGTCGATGTCCTCAGCCAACTTAGAGATTATCTCCCATTGTGGGTTGACTTCCTTGTTAGATATTTCGCAATATAGAATCAACAGAGGTTTATTGACAACATTGGCAGAGAGATGGCACATTGAACATAACATGTTTCATTTACTGACTAGAGAGATGACCGTGACTCCAAAGGATGTCTATCATATTCTGCGGATCCCAGTGATGGGAGAGATAGTGGTGTATGATAAGATAGAGCAGGGTGGGATAACTACATTGTAGAGGTTATGTCGAGATGATCATGTTACGGGCCAATGGATTCCTTGGATAGAGATGGTGAGCATATATGATCCTTTGCCATGTGTGCTTTCTAGATTCATTGGTGGATTCCTTCGTCTTGATCATAGGTCAAAGGGATTTTCAGCAGGTTGGGGTCATGTGTTATTGCAGATGACACTTGATGGTACTAGATATGCATGGGGCTCATGCATGTTAGCCCACTTATACCGATATTTGCACGAGGTTGTTTATTATAGGGCGACAAGCCTGTCATGTGGTGTCACATTACTGCAGACCTAGGCATGGGAGCATATAGCCGTCACTCAGCCTATGGGAGAGAGACATCGACCACCAGGGAGACCCTATGTTTTTAGTTATAGCGGTCCACATGTTTAGCATAAGCTGGGAAAGGTTGCCTATTGGAGGCGTACTCTGGATGATTTGGAGACTATCACATGGAATCCATACTTGTATTGTGAGCAATGGCCAGAGGATTAGCTAGAGATGCTGTATATGTTGTTATCCCTCTATCTGATTGGCCAGACACATGTTGTGGTTGAGCAATACTTGTATTTGTGAGTATGTTGAAAGTTTGGATTGGTTCAGGGGATGCCCCTGGGAGTTGCCCATTATGCACATCGATGATAGGATGTTTTAGAGTGGGGTCCCTGTGTATCATATGAGGCAGCTTGTACAAAGTACTATACCTTAACACTAGGTTTATGGGATTATGTTTTGTATATTACAGACGTTAGGATGACTGAGGATTATTCAGAGTTCTTCCACACGCATCCCTTTCCTAGATTTACTCATCCAGAGGAGCTAGTACCGCCACTTGATGGAGAGGAGGAGATGACGAGGGTGGTGATGATGGTGGGGAGGGTGTTTGCAGAGGTGATGATGGTGGTGCAAAGGGCAGTTGCATAGGTGATGGTGGTGCAGAGGGTGGTGGGGAGAGTGATGATGGTCCAGATGACAGTCATCCATTGGATTTTGCAGTTCTGAGGCGCAGGAGGGGTGTTACTGTAGCTTAGGCGATGCTTCCCAAGATTCAGATTGGGATACCCTCTCATCAATAGTCGTCATAGATAGCGGCTTTGCAGGCAGAGGTTTAGTCATTTTAGAGAGAGATAGCACATGCTCGAGCATAGATTGTGTCCCTTCAGGACAAGTTAGGGTAGTGTCAGGCACAAATTGATATTTTGATGATTGATAGAGGGACAAATAGGTAGCAGATACATCAGTTGCAGGCATAGATGATCATACTTACTTCAGAGAGGGATGCCTTTAGACATCGAACAGAGCAGGATGAGGCCATTACTGAGAGGATACAACATATGACACCATTTGCAGGTACAATGAATTTCTTCAAAGAGATCTGACACATTTCTTAGGAGTTGCAGTTTTACAAAGGTAAATATCATGAGTTGGTTCCTCCTGAGTGACAAGAGAGTTTTGTACAGTCTCATTCTGGTAGATCTCATTCTCGAACTATTAGCATGGGTGTCACACAACCTTTTCCTGGAGATAGGAGAGATCCAGGTGCAGGTTTGTAGGGTAGAGGAGGTAGTAGTTCCATGAGAGCAACAAAATTTGGTGGGAGCTCGACATAGCATTTTGTGATGTTCCTTGGACATTGTTTATACACCTTTTTTGAGATTGAGGATGTGTTTCCCATGATACAACGCCCTTTTGGATTTTGATGTATCTCATCCTAATTTTGGATATCCTTTTACATGTGGATATTATGACATTTTTGATGATATATGATATGCAACTGTGATTACAATCTAAATGTTGATATGCGTTTGATTTCCCTATTATGATATGCGATGTGAATTTATTTAATTTCTATGTGATGATAATGATTAGGAAATGTGATGAATGTATTTATGATTATGCAATGTGATGTGATGATTATGATTATGCAATGTGATGTGATGATTATGATTATGTAATGTGATGTGATGATTATGATTATGCAATGTGATGTAATTTAGATGATGTGTAATGCAAATGATTGAATGTGCATGACTTCAAATGTTCAAGGCCTTAAGCTTGAAAAAGGGAGTCTGTCCAACTTCCAAAAGTTGTGGGAAGACTATAGTAGATTGATCTTTTAAGCTTCATAACTCTGACATATTTCCCAACTTTCTTGGAAATATGAAGATACTCACTTATTTAAGCATAGTGGATGACATGATTTTGATGTTGGAAATGATATGCAATGTATGTCCTTTATTATTTTCTTTTGTTTTTCTGAGGAAAATATTATGATGGAATGTATGAATGTAAATGATGAGAGAATGTTTCCTAAGATATGCAAATGATGATGCAACCGATGTGCAAGTAAATGAGAATGATGTGTTTTTGGCTAATGTCCAGTGTACTCAATCCATCAATAATAGAGATGACACCATTGTGAAAATTTTTCAGCATTGAAAAATTCCATAAATACACATGCAATACTAACATGAATGCAATCTAACTTAAGTATGCAAATATCATATTCAAAAATTTGTCATTTATATTAACCAATTTGTCATGATTTTTATCATCATTGGGCCTTTAAAATGTTGAAAGTGAGTACAAGCATCAATGGCATATTTTAGACCAAGATGACTTGAGTACTACTTTCATGATGTTTTAAAATTGCAAGTTAACACAAGCATCTAAGTATAATTAAATCGAGATGACTTGAGTATTACTTGTGTAAACAGGGAAGAGTTAATATTTTTCCTATGCAAATTAAAAATGTCATCAGTGATACTTTGTAGCACACGTCTCGCGACAACTTGCATAGTAATAATGATAAATTCATAGACAACAGACAAAGAAAAATCATACTCCTTCCTTGCTCCTCTAGTTCGATACATCATCGAGGACTCGAGAGATATCATAAAAAAATCAAAGTAGAACAATTTTGAACTTCGTGTTTAACGTGATAAACCATTGTTTCAAAAAGATCATCATCCATTTGAAGTTTGTGTTTGTAACGTTGGTCTGACAACTATTTGCCTGTTGATTCAAGCTTAGAGTTTAGTTGCCCCCAGTGAATACAAGATTTTTCTCCCAGTCCAGGGTGAGACACGACCATGACGACCAAAACCTAACCTAAAGACCTATCTTAGGGGCCTCAGGGGCTGATCAACAGATTAGCCTTGCCTACGTTATACACGCAGAGACCACGTAGTTCGAATGACGACATGACCAAGATTTACAAGACAAAAATATGAACATAGCGAACACCTAAAAGACCAACCTAAATGTCTCGGGGGAAAATAAAAGATCACCCTTGCCTACGTTTAAAGCTCAGAGATGACGTAGTTTGAATGAAGACTATGTTTTTGACCTTTTGACTTTTTGACTTGTTTTTGGATTTTGACATGTTTTGAATGTTTTTGGGATTTTCAATTTTCTGACCTTGAGAATGTACAAAAATCCAATCCAATGCAAAACATGCCCCTAGTGTGATACGATAAGAAAAAATGATTTTTAGAATGGGTGGAGTAATGCCAGGGGATACCATGATACAAACACTGGATCAAGCTATGGTGCGAACATGGAAGCGTGACAAATGCAGAGATGGACGCAGGATGGATGAATGCTACAGAGCAAGTCACGTAACCCTAGATAGATGGAGAGTGCTTATTTTACACAAGGCTCCTATTTTCTAGGTTTTCATCAAGGTACTTTCCCAAAGCGCCACCGAAGTGGTTTTCACTAGAGGACGATCTTTTTTTCTTTACTGTTTTTCAATCCTTTTTTTTATTTTTTTGGATTTTTGCATTTTTTGATTTTTTTGGTATTGTTCCAAGATCTTTACCAATGCATTGGATGAGCTAGGTGTAAAACCTTTTGAGATGCAAGCTATTGAGGGTTTCATCAAACAGACCCCCTTCTGGTGTGGATAATTGATATGCCCCTGATCCAAAGATTGATACTATAACAAAGGGACCCAACTAGTTAGGTTCAAATTTCCCCTTCTCTCGATCTTGTTGATTACGGGGATTTTCTTTTAAGACTAAATCACCCACCTGAAATGCTCTAGGTATTACTCTGTGATTGTAGCTCCTAGATATCCTTTGTTGATAAGATTTTAGGTAATCAACTGCATGTTGCCGACATTCATCCAACAATTCTAATTCTTGTAGCCTAGATACTCTATAATCCTCATTTGAAATCATCCCTTTAAGTGACACACACAGGGATGGTATCTCAACCTTAGTAGGTAGAATAGATTCTGATCCATAGACAAGAGAATAGGGTGTTGCTCCTGCCAGGGTATGGATATTGGTTCTGTAAGCCCACAATGTCAGGTTTAGTTGAACATGCCAATCACGTCCAACTTCATTGATGATTTTCTTCAAAATCTTCAAGATAGTCTTGTTTGAGGCCTTTGCTTGGCCATTCCCTTGGGGATAGTAAGGTGTAGAAAATCGATGTTGGATATGGAATCTTTCACAGAGCTCTTGAACATCTTAAAGGGTCGACCATTGTTTGTAATGATAGATTGAGGAACACCATACCAACAAATGAGATAATTTAGGATGAATGATGAGTTTTGTTTCTCGGTGATGGTGATTAGAGGAACAACTTCAATCCACTTGGTGAAGTATTATGTGGCTGTGATTATAAACTTATTTCCATTGGAGGAAGAGGGGTGAATCTTACCTACAAGATCCAATCCCCACTGACAAAAAGGCCATGTAGCTGTGAAAGGATGCAACTCTTGTGCCGGTGCATGTATCAAGTTTCCATGAATTTGACATTTAGAACACCTTTTGACATATTGAAATGACTCTTTCTCCATATTCGGCTAGTAATACCCCAATCATAATAATTTCTTAGCTAAGGTTAAGCCACTTGAATGTGTGCCACAGATACCCTTGTGAACCTCTTGTAAAGCGGTTTCAACTTCGTTACGTTCTAGACACCGAAGAAGAGTACCATCCAAACCTCATCTATAAAGCACATCAGCTATTAGGGTGTGGCGAGCCGCTTGTCGAATGAAGTTTCGTTTTTGGTTTCAAGATAAGTTAATTGGAAGGGTATTGTCTTGCAAGTAGGTATGGATATCTCCATAGAGGGAAATATGAGGGTCGACAATATGGAATATCACTTGGGATTATGGATCTTCATAGGCTGGGTTGGACACTTGTTCTACCATGAATTCATAACGTTTTCATTGTTTAGGTATTTGGAAGAGAGAAGCAATGGTGGCCATTACATCTGCAACTTTGTTTTCTATTATGGGAACTTTTGCAAACTTGATCTCAACAAAGTACTTTTTGAAATCATCCACCATCCTCTTGTAGGGAAACAACTTGTCATCCTTTGTTTGATAATCATCGTTGACTTGGTTGATGACCAGTTGTGAGTCACCATAGACTAGCAATTCCATGATTTTCCATTCAACAACTATCTTGATTCCAATGATCAATGCTTCATATTCAGCTGTGTTTTTGGTGTAGGGGAACATTAATTTGTAGGATTTAGGAATTGTGTATCCCTGCGGCAAGACAAACAAGATTCTTGCACCTGATCCATGTTGTGTATAAGAACCATCAAAGTATAACAGCCACTGTTGTGTAGATATGGTTAGGATATCATATAAGGGAATTCAATGGATTGTTATCTGACAATGGTGCTTTAACTAGTTGATCTGCTATGGCTTGACCTTCAATTTCTTTCTTGTCCATGTACTGGATGTCGAACTCACTCAATATCATGACCCACTTGGCTAAGCTTCCTGTTAAAGCAGATTTGCTAAGTAAGTACTTTAATGGGTCAATTTTGGCAATGAGTTTGATGGTGTGAGTCAGCATGTAGTGCCTCAATTGTTGTGTAGAAAATATAACCGTTAAGTAGGCTTTCTCAATAAAGGTGTAATTGATCTCATAACCATTTAAGGTCTTGCTGATATAATAGATGGCTCTCTCCCTTCCCGTAGAATCTTCTTGTGCTAATAAGGCTCCCAAAGATATCTCAATTGTTGCAATATATGGTAATAATGGTTTTCCCTTGACTGGTGGTATCAACACAGGCAGTGTCATCAGGTACTGTTCTAGTTCACTAAAGGAAAATTCACATTTGTCATCCCACTTGAAAGAGACATTCTTGTGTAATAAGTGGTTGAAAGGATGAGTTTTATTAGCTAGTTATGCAATAAATCTTCTGATGGACTGGAACCTTCCTTGTAATGATTTGAGTTGACTGATGTTTTTAGGAGGAGGAATTTCCATGATGGCTTTGACCTTTGCAGGATCCACGTCAATGCCTTTAGCTGAGACAATGTATCCCAAAATTTTAGCTGATGTTACACCGAACACACATTTCTTGGGATTTAACCTCACCTTGAATTTCTCCAATCTTGTGAAGATTTTGTCTAGAATCTCTAAGTGTCCTTCTCTAGTGTAGGATTTTTCCAATATATCATCTACATAGTCTTCCATAAAAGTATACATCATGTCATGGAAGATGGTAGTCATAGCTCTTTGATATGTAGCTCCAACATTTTTCAACCCAAAAGGCATCACATTCCAGCAAAAAGTGCCCCAAGGACATGTGAAGGCCATTTTATCTTGATCTTCAGGTGCTATCTTTATTTGGTTGTATCTTGAAAAGGCATCCATAAGTGATAACATTTCGTGCCCAATAGTCAAGTCTACAATTAGATCAGTGTTTGGTAGAGGAAAATAATCTTTTGGATAGGCTTTGTTAAGATCCCTGAAGTCCGTGCATATCTTGATGTTCTTATCTGGTTTGGATACCAGAAAAATGTTTGATATCCACTTGGCATAGTCAATAGGTCTTATAAATCCTACATCTAATAGCTTTTTCAACTCAGCTTTCACCAAAAGGGCGATATGGGGATTCATCTTTCTCAGTTTTTGCTTTATCGATTTTATACCAGGTGGTAATGATAAATGATGCATAATGAGTTCTGGATCTATGCTTGGCATATTAGCATATGACCAAGCAAATTTGATTTTCCTCTCCTCAAAGAATTTGATGAAATGAGGTTTCTCCTCTTTTGTCATGGATTTTGCTAAACATAGGGTCTTCACTATTTCGGCTGTACCAACATTGATGGATTGTGTAGGTTCTATTAGAATTGAAGATCTCTTTTGATAGTGTTCTGGGAGAGTGTCAAACCCTCCATCTCTTGGTGCCTTAGGGAGGTTTTCACCTTGAGATACACTCTTTGTTTTTACTTTTTCTTGATTTAATAGTGCCATTAGATGGTTTTCACTATTAGACTCATTTCTTATATTTTTCATTTTGCAGCTGAAAGGTTTGACACTCCCTTCATCAAGAGCTTCGTTTTGAGATTCAATGGTAGAACATGTGTCAGGATTATTGGAAAATAGGAAGCTCATGAGGGCATCATCATTTGAAAAGGTGGGTATGTCAAGAGGCTCATTTTGATCCCAATCAATTAGTTCAGGATGCATTAAGGACAAAGAATCATTAGATTGGCCAAGGTCATAAGGTGTAAGCATCAGGATAGCCATGTTATCAAATTGTCCAATGAGGTCTAGGATGTTACACTCTTCCAACGTGTCTATCTCGCTTGAAGAATGATCGTCTTCACTTGAGTCAACAACATACTGCGATCCATATTCAAGGAGTCTAGAACCAGAACTTTGTCCTTTCATACATATTGGTGTATACTTTTGGATTACATCGATCTCTTTGTCATGGAAAGATTCCTCAGAGAGGGAGTCCCATTCATATTCATTGGTATCTGTTTCATGATCCTCACTAGCCTGTAGTTGTAAGATTCTTTCGACAACTCTTTGAATAGCTTCCTCTTTTGAGTCTTCCTTGTATCCTAGTCATGTTTTGTCTTTGGGATTCATTGTAACGAGCTGTATTGGTTCACTAATGCCTTCTTTTCTTTTACCCAAAGGACCATTTCCCTCATATCCCATTTTTGTCAGGATTGTCTGACCTTTGGCATACTTATCTGTGCATATATTGGACACTGATACCTATGAAGGTTCATCATCTTTGTATAACCAGTTTAGGACATCCCTGTCTTCTGATTCCTCTACTTGAGTGCTTGCTTTTATAAACTTCCCATCAAAGAGTGTGATGGGTTGTAAATGTTTTTTTCTTGAGGTGGATGGTTGTCCATGTGACTTAGGAAAAGATGAAAGTTGTGATAAGTATGAAGATTGCTCAAATGAGTATTCCCCCATGCCCGTGTATTTTATTTGGATCTTTTCTAACTGTTTTAATAAGGCTTCAAGCTAACTTCCATTGTTGCATGAAATAGAGTCAACGACCCCTTTGTCTTTTGATTGAGCCTTTTCCTCATACTGTCTTGATGAAGAACCCAATAGACTTTCTTTGTTTGATGGATTAGAGTTGATGAATTCTCTACTATGTGGTACACAGGTATCTTGACTTGTTCTGAGTGCATTGCAATATTGGGGATTGTTAGAATTTGCAGCAATGGTGACCTCCTGTCCATTGAAAGGAAATTTCAGGCACTGCTGATAGGTTGATGATACCACTTGCATTTCATGAATCCATGGTCGCCCAAGAGTATGTTATATGTCAATTCCTTGTCTAACACCTAACACACTATTTCTTTGATGATTGGTCCCACTTGAATGGGTAAGATGATCAATCCTTGGGAGGATCTTTCTTCATCATCATATGCTTTTATGGTGATTTTCCTTCTAGGATCAATAGAATTTTTAGAATATCCTAATGCATGAACAAGCTTGAGAGTGAAAATATTTAGGCCTACTCCTCCATCTATAAGGACACGTTTGATGCAATGTTTATGGATTAGGAATTCGATGTGGAGAGCAACATTATGTGGATGGGTGGTGGATGCATCATCATGTTTAGAGAATGATAAGCAATGAGGTGCAGTCAAATGTCCCACCATAGCTTGAAATGTACAAACTTCCAGATTGTTTGGTACTGTGGTGGCAACTAAAGCTTGTTCTAGGATTTCTTTGTGCCGGTGAAATCTTGAGAAGTTCCAATATGGATATTTGAGCGGGTATCTTTTGTAACTGATCAACAGTGTTATATTGAGTTACAAGAAAAATAGTTGTTTTGGACATGGAAGGGGTAGCTCCTTTCAATGTTACCTTGGATTTTCCTCTTGTAATCACATTGATAGGTGTATTGTATTGATCATTTGTGATTTTGATGATGTTAATTAGATTGTCATTCATGTCAACATTAGTGCTCAGATTTCTAGGTACAAGGTCATTTATTTGATGTGAAATGGTGTCATCATTGTGCTGGGTTTCAGTAGTGGCATCCTTCGCTTGGATTCTGATTTCACTATCTTGGATGGAATTCTCAACCATCTCAATACAATGAATGGTAGAATCATAAACATAGTTTATATTCTTTCCTTTGGTATTCGATGTAGAGGACTCTCCACTTTCATAATTGGGTAAAGGGTTCTTGAACACTCCCTGATCACTATTTGTTTGGGGTCCCTCAATGTGTACCTTTTTTTTATCAATGAGATCTTGGATTGCGTGTTTTAATTGCCAACAATATTTCATCATATGACCCTTGTTTTGATGATAATCATAAGAATGGGCATTGTTCCACCAAAAGGGTTTGACTTGTGGATCCCAGTTTTGTGCTTCTAGCACTATGATAAGCTTAGCCTCAGTAAGTTCCTTTAAGGCGAAATCTAAGGATTGTCCATATGGTGTGAATTTCCATCGATTGGAAGGTTTTGGAAACAGTGTTGCTTTAGTCCTCAGATTAGTCTAATTGTTATTTTGTCTAGCATTTGGAGTGTTGGGAGGATTGCTGGTCTAATTAGTCTTGGTGGTAGCTGATGTTAGGTTGAATACTAGTTTTGTATTTTGATTTTCAGCTATGACCTCATTGTTACCCATGTTCTTGTTTCATTGCCAAAATTTAGGTTTGTCCCCACCGTTGTAGTTGTTAGAGGAAGTGGATGAGTTGTTTTCATTATATACTTTAATGACTCCTCTTTTGACTAAGGCTTCAATTTTAATTTTGTTTTCAATCAATTTTTCGAAGGTAGGGGGACATTGTAATTCCAATCTATAACTCATCTCATCATTTAGGTTGTCAATGAAAATATCTATCTTTTCCTTTTCGGGCATGGGACGAGAATACCTTACAAACAATCTCCTCTATTTTTGCAAGAAAATGAGGAAACACTCACCCTTTTTTTGTTTCAAGTTGCAAAGGTCTTTCATGGTGATATCATGTTGGATATTGTAAGAGTATTGAGTGAGAAATGTATTGACCAACTCTTCAAATGTGTTTATGGGGGGTGTAATCTTTGAAAACCATTCAAGGCATGTCCCTCCTAGACTTCGTGGAAATAGTCTCATCAAATAAGTTTCCTCATGCACAAATTCTAGACTCATAGTTCATAATTCCCTTACGTGATCTAATGGATCAGTTGTACCATTGTATTTATCATACTTTGGAAATTCACTACATTTAGGGAAAGGAATCATGTTGATGGATTGATTAAAGGGATAAGGACAAATGTCCTCGATCAAGTATCATTTCGAAGTTCCCCTTTGCATATCTAAAAATTGTTGTTGAAGGTTCTTCATTTGGTGAGTTAAAGCAACCATTTGTTATGTTTCCTTTTTAGGATTTTGGAGAGGTGCTTTTAAGATGTTGATATCAAAATTAGGGGGAAGTTTGACGCCTTGATTGGCTAACATTAATAGGTATTTTTCCCCATCTCTTTCAAAAATATTTTCCAAAAACTTATGGAAGTTGGGGTCTTGTTCCACTTGTTGGATATCCTCATCATTTATTTCTTCCCCTTGAGTGTTGTTGAGTCTAGGAATAGGGATTTATTCTACATCATCCATGTTGCTAGGGATCTCACTATTTTGAGGTTCAATGTTGGGAGTTTTGATATTGAAAGCTTCACTACTCGGACTTCCTATATTTTCCGTTTCAAAGTTGGGTGTTCCAAGTTCTTTGTCCTTGAGTCTCCTCTTTTGTGATCTCATTTGGATGGGCATACAAGTGTTATGATTTAGACTAAGCTTTGATCTAAGTTTGAAATAGTGCCAAGGATTACAACTAAGTCAAATAGAATGACAAATTATATTGATTAGACTTAGTTTGATTTGATTGCATGACATAGTTTCATGATTAAAGGATGACAAATCCTGAAGATGAAACTAGGTTGTACAAGCAAAGATGTGATGGGTATTGATGATTTAGGCCCCTTGAAATGTTTAGATCTATATTTAGTTTGAAAATTTCCACTTGTATAGGTTTGTTTCGACACGTTTAGACTTCTAAGGTATCTAAGGAACAATCTTGGACTCAGAGTTTTGATTCAAGAGGTGTAATTAAGGTACTCAAAACGTTGGAAAAGTCTTGGATTTTGACAATAGTACATCATGTATAACTCTAGATTGTTTTTGCAAGATCTCTTGTAAAAATTGAAGGTTAACCTTTCTCTAAAGTCGTAGAGCATAGACAAACGTTTTTTATGTTGTTTTGGACTAAGGAGTTTGATCTTTGGTTTTATAATCTTGACCTTTCGTGAAATCATCGTGTAAACCACATATTCTGACTCTGTTTTTCCTAAGGAAAGGTTGAACACTGCTGAAAGAACTGATTTTATGAAGATGGATGGACCTAAGTTACTAACTTGTATACCTCAATGAATGTAGTTTTGAATCAAGGTTTTCACTTTCAAAATGTAATGTTTTTGATGGTGTTTTTTTTGAGTTTCATTTTGAAGACACATCAAGCAAAATATACACTCTTAAGGCTGTGTAAGACTATATTCTTTTAGATTCCACGTGGGTTTTACCCCAACTGCACTATCTTCAGCAGATGAATTCAGAAGCCTGGCTGCACGGGCTCCCCCTTACAGTACACTCTCTTCTTAGGCCAACCAAGCTTCTAGTCCCCATGAAACTCCCATGGCAAACTGATCACCTCTACTAAAAACTGTGAGAATGTGGATGCCTTGGAAACGACCGTTGCTACAACAAATAATAGATAAAGGATTTTGGAAAATCTACAAGGGTTTTAATTCATGCATTCCGTTCGTAGGGAGTGACCCATGCGGCGAGAGTCCCTTTCGATCTATCTTTTCAGAGCCACCCGCGTGATACTTGATCTTTCCTCAAGTATCCACATTTATATCTTGGTTGGAAGTCGCTTGGCTTTAGCGTGTTACCGGTTGGGTCGTTCCCTTGGGTGATTACTTTTTCCCACAAGGCAGATCCTCTAGGATAAACAAAAGCAAGCAAGTATACCCATAGTTTGATCGATCTTTATTTCGCATAAATAAAGAGAGAAATCATGCCATATACTCCACTTACACTCGCACATAAACAAGAATGGGTCTAGATTTTTATATCACCCAGTTAAGGGGATAACACATGCCTACCATCCATCACATACAAAATACATGGTGTTCATTAACCCGTTAATTAAGCTATGTTCCTAACTTAACCAAAAGGAAACATGATATTCGTTAACCTTTTAATTAAGCTACATTCCTATCTTAACCTAAAGGAAAACAAGTGAATAACGTCCAACCCCTGCAATGTGTTAGTAGTTTATGTTTTGAGTCTTTGACAGTGAATTATGGGAAAACCTGCAAATGCACAACATAGAATGTGAGTTTTTGATTTGGTGACAAATTGCAAGAGGTGCCAAAACAGAGACAAGAGGTGCCAAAACAAAGACACAAAGCTCAAAAATAGAGTTAGACAAGCCAAATATCCCTGAAACAGTTTGCAAGAGGCACCAAAACAGGAAAGAGGTGCCAAAACTCTAAAAGTGTCCCAGAATGGTCCCAGAACAGGTGAAAATAGTCTCAGAACAACTTGCAAGAGGTGCCAAAACTCCAGCAAGAGGCACCAAAATAGGTGCAAGAGGCGCCAAAACTCTAAAAGTGGCCCAGAATGGTCCCAGAACAGGTGAAAACAATCTCAGAACAACTTGCAAGAGGTGCCAAAACTCTAGCAAGAGGCACCAAAATAGGTGCAAGAGGTACCAAAACTCTAAAAGTGGCCCAAAATGGTCTCAGAACAGGTGAAAACAGAGACAAGAGGCACCAAAACTCTAGAAATAGCCCAAAATTGCCTCAAAATAGGTGCAAAAGGCTCGCAAGTCTTCAATTTGAACCCGTAATCACAAAATTTGTAAAACATTTAGCAATAAGTGAGGCAGAGGCCCCATGGTGGGCGCCATTTTGTGCGTGTGTTGAATGTAGATAGGATATCTAATGTCAACACAAACCTTAATGAGACGGTTTACATTCAAAGTTTGAAGCAAGTAAAACTACTCTATTCGTAATACAATCAAATCTTTCAAATACGTATCATTGTCCTCTATTTCTAGGGATTTATTAAACCATTTGGCCCTCATATTTCTATGGGCATAATGGTTGTTAAAATGACTACCTAGAAAATGAGATTTGATGCTTAATATGCAAGCTAAGATGATTCCTATGTGAAAATGTGTGTTGGAAGAATTAGTGGTATGATTCTAAATGAAACAAGATGATGGAAATGATGATGAATATGATGATAAACAAAGGATGATGTTGATGATGAATGAACAAGTGGAGATGAGTGAGATGATATGAAACTATAATGAACTATCCATGATTATGCATATGATCAAATGCAAACATAAAACAAACTAACCTAAAATGTAACTATGATGCAATGGGGATAATAAAATGTAACTATGAAGCAATTAATTAATCTAAGTTGAGAATGCAAAGTAACATGTGATATGAAAACTAAGTATAAGACTCCATGAAAGATCCAAGCTCCTAAAATAAACCTGCATAGTAACTTTACACAAATTGTGGATGATAAATGCTAAGGCAAGAGGGTGTATTTATAAGGTTTCTCAAGCATTTTGTGAGGTGGCACCTATTAGTGGTCTAGATTTGAAGGAGAAATAATAGATGATGGAGATGAAAGGAATCAGGATGTTGTCCCCTTGACCAAGGACAACATGCCATGTGTGTGGCGAGAATCCTTTGACCAATTGGAAACATGCCAAATGTATGGGATTCCCAAGTGTGCGAAATAAAGACCCATGTGCTCCAAATTTGTTGGAAGTGTGGGGGAATAAAGCCATGTGCTTTTTCTCATTGGTGGAAGTGTGTGAGGATAATTCTAATTAATAATTAGGCTTATTTATTCTCATGTGACCTTTATGAGGTGGCACACAAAAAGTTGTAGAAATGTGCTCTAATTCTTATTTAGGATTAAGGAAGGTTAATTAAATAAACACGTTTAGGGTATTTTGTTTATTTAATTATTTATAAGAATGTGATTTTGGAGAATTAAAAGGAAATTGAACAAGATAAATAAAGTAAGACCTTATTTATATGTAGTTGAAGTATTAATTAAATGGGTTGTATTTAATTAACTAAATGTGATGACCGTTTTTAGGTGTATACAGTTACAAATAAAAAAATAGAGTGAAGGCAATAAGTAGTATGAATCTAATGTAGTAGCTTGAGATTATGCAAATGACACAAAGACGAGTCTTAACTACAAGGCCATGTTAGGTACCCATGTGAAAATGAAATGCAATCTCTCACAAATGGAGAAAAGGAGAAAACCCAGTGGGATAAAACTCCTCCCCAAAAGAGAGATAAAATACAAATGCTCTCAATGGTGCATGAGAAGTATAAAACCCCATTCGAGGAAAAATACCCCCTCATAAGATAGAATAAGAGAGACCATGCAACCCCCCCTTAATGTGTAACATTATAAAAAAATGGTAGATGTTTGAAGACTTGAAGCATGATCCATGCCTACAAACAATGTTTCTTCCCTTGGGAAGAAGATATACCAACTACAAATGCAGGAATGCTTCCCATTTCAAATAGGAAGATGCAATGGAGCTAAGTACTTCACAAAGATAGATTTGAAGAGAAAATATCACTAGATTCAAATTAGAGAAGGAGATGAATGCAATACAACCTTCAAAACCAAGGAGGGCTTGTATGAGTGGTTAGTCATGCCTTTTGGGCTAACCAATGCACCAAAATCATTTATGCAGCTTATGAATGAGGTATTGAAAGAATTTTTAGGAAAATTTCTTATTGTTTATTTGGATGATATTTTATTTTTAGTAAGACATTGGAGGAGAACCTGATGCATATCTGAAGAGTTTTTGAGAAGCTAGGGGAGGAGAAGTTGTTGATTAATTTGAAGAAATGTAGTTTTTTGAAGAGAGAGTTCATATATCTAGGATTTGTTGTCTTAGCAAAGGGTCTTAAAATGGATCCAAAGAAGGTGATATATATCATTGAATGGCCTACCCTGAGGAGTGTTACAAAGGTAAGGCCATTTCATGGTCTTGCAAATTTTTACAGAAAGTTTATTAAGAATTTTAGTAGTATTTGTGCACCTATAACTAAAGCAATGAGAGGGGATATAAAGGATTTTAAATGGACTGTAGTAGCAACAAAGATTTTTGATATGTTGAAGAAGAAAGTCATGGAGCAACTTATTTTGGAACGTCCATATTTTAATAAGGTCTTTCAAGTAGATTGTGATGCTAGTGGCACTTCCATAGGAGTTGCTTCGAGTCAAGAAGATATGCCTATTGCCTATTTTAGTGAGAAGTTGAATGATGCCGAGAAGAAATATTTTTCTATGATAAGGAGTTTTATGCTATAGTTCAGGCTTTGAAGAAATGGAGACACTATTTTTTTCCAAATGATTTTTTTTTATGTATTGGTCACTAGGCTTTGTAGTATCTCAATAGTCAAGGAAAGTTAAATCAAAGGCACTTAAAATGGGTTGAGTTTTTGTAGAGTTATACTTTTTTTTTGAACAATAGGAGTGGAAGGTCAAATAGAGTTGCAGATGCCTTGAGTAGAAGGAAAAATTTATTGATAGAGATGAATATAGAGGTTGTATTGGGTTCAATGAACTCAAGAGTATGTATCCTGAAGATCCAAACTTTGCAGAATCTTGGAAGGCTTGGTTGGAACCTATTACATTGGATAGGAAAAGATGGTTGGATTTATTAATCCAAGATGGGATGTTGTTTAGAGGAATCCAATTGTGTATTCCAAGGAGTTCTATAAGAGAGAATCTAATCAAGGAGAAGCATAGTGGAGGATTGGCTAGACATTTCGGTCGAGATAAGACCATTGCTCTTGTTAGTGAGAATTATTATTGGCCATAGTTACAATAAGATGTGAAGAAGTTTGTACAAAGTTGCAAAGTATGTTAGATGGTGAAAGGATCAAGTCAGAATACTAGATTGTATCAACAATTACCTGTACCTGAGAGGCCATGGGAGCATATTAGCATGGATTTTGTTCTTGGCTTTCCAAGGACACAAAGAGGGCATGATTCCATATTTGTGGTGGTGGATAGATTTTTAAATATGGCACATTTCATTCCATGTCATAAGACTAGTGATGCTATTCATATTGTGAAGTTGTTTTTCAGAGAGGTGGTGAGACTACATGGTCTACTGAAAAGTATAGTTTCAAACAGAGATACCAAATGTTTTGGTTATTTCTGGAGGACATTATGGAAGAAGTTGAAGACAAATTTGAATTTTAGTTTTGCACAACATCCATATATTAATGGGAAAATAGAGGTGGTGAATAGGAGTTTGGGTAACTTTGGTAAGATGCTTAGTAGGAGACAAGCCCAAGGGATGCATAGAAAAGCATGGTATGAAAAAGATGAAGTCTGATAAAATTTGATTAATATGACCTAATACAACTGAATAGATTGCATAAACAAAAAATATAAATTAGAATTTTAATCTAATCTAAAAAGAAAATCTAAATTAGAATTTTTATCTAATCTAAAAAGTAAATCTAAATTAGAATTTTATTCTAATCTAAAAAACAAATCTAAATTAGAATTTTATTCTAAACTAAAAAATATATCTAAATTTAATCTATAATCTAAAAAAAAAAAAAATTTTTTTTTTAAATAAAAAAAAAACCAAAAATTAATTTTCTAAATGAAATAAAATTATAAATTTTAAAAAAAAGTAAAAATATAAATTCAAAAAAAATCTAAATTAAAAAATTTAATCTAAAAAAGAAAAAATCTAAATTAGAAGCTTTAATCTAAAGAAGTAAAAATCTAAATTAGAAATTTTAATCTAGAAAAGTAAAAATCTAAATTAGAAGCTTTAATTTAGAGAAGTAAAAATCTAAATTAGAAGCTTTAATCTAGAAAAGTAGAATCTAACTTAGAAACTTCTAAGAACCTAATCAAAAATTAAATTTTAGAAAAAATAATCTTCCTATGAACATTTGCTACTGAATGTTATGAAGTAATCAAAAATTAAATTTTAGAAAAAATAATCTTCTTATGAACATTTGCTACCGAATGTTATGAAGTCGAATATTATGAAGCCAAACAGTGAAAGAACATTATTTTAAGAGCAGTGCATTCAATGCCATCTTTGTTCAAAAATTAGACTGCAAAATATGATGTGTGATCCAAAATTTAAAACCTACAATCACTGTAACAATCCACTTACAAAACTTGACAAACGAGGGTTAGACAAACACAAATTTTTAGAAGAAAGACCTGCAAAAACGTATGATTAGATCAAGAGACATCAAGTTCACCAAATGTAGTTAGGGTTAAAATTTAGGGAAAATGAATAAACAAATTATAATGAAACCCTAACAAGCATAATGAAGGACAAGATAACATGAAAATCAAAATAATAAATTCAATTATGCAAACCGATCTCCATGCTAAACTTGATTGATCTCCATTGCTCTTCTCAACCTTGCATGAGAATGCAAGATTTCAAAGGATTGTTGATGGAGGAATGTTGGTTGCTCACTATTGCAGCAACATAACATTAAGATGAAGATGATAGATGCAAATAGATAAATGAAAGATGATGGATGAAAGATAGTAGAGATAATTTGACAGAGTAAGGGTACTTGAAAGATCATCCATGCAAATAGCCCGCTTGTGGGTTAATTTATAGGTGAAGACGAGAGGATGAAGGGATAAAACTTTCCTTTTTGTGAGCGGTAGTGGAAAGTGATGAAGTCATCTTGAGAGATGATTTAGAAAGTGAATCAAGTCATTTAGGGAAATAATTTAAATAATTTAGAATTATTTAAATTATAAGAGATGTGAGAGGATAAGGATTAATTTAAATAAATATTTAATTTATTTAAATTATTTGGGGAATGTGGATTAATTAAATAAATTAAATTTATTTAATTAATTGGTTAAAGGATAAATGGATTAATTAAATAAATATAATTTAGTTAATTAATTGGCTAGAGATTAAATAATAGGGATGATGAAAGGGGTTATGTGAGGTTTAGAATAAAATGTGTTATAAGATGTCAAAAATGACGTCAAAAGTGAATGTCACAAGATATGGTCAATTTTAGGTGACTACAATGATAATTAAATATATTAAAGGTATTAACATTTAAAATTATTAAAAAACATATTAATAAGAACTAATAATGAATTTGCATAGTACACAAGATTTACATGGGGAAAACCATTAATGGTAAAAAACTCACTAAAATATCATCTTTTATTATAAGAACACTTACAAAATAGTCTATTAAAAAATAGACATAACCTAGGAATACTCCTCTTCAAACTTCTACAAGCCTCGTGTAATTTTCTCAAAAATGTAACATATTTTTTTCATTCACTCAAATGGTGAGGAATCCTCCCTTAAATATAGGGAGAAAGGTTGGAAAACTATGTGAAAGGGTAGTTACCATATGTTTTCAATAACAACCTTGTTCATATTTAATAAATTAAGAACTATTTAATCGTTCGTTAATTTATTAATTATTTACAAGAAATATAAATGCTTTTAAGGAATTATAATAAGAACATTATATATTATAAAGGTTTTACCCCTAATAATATTATGTTCTAACACGCCCCTTAATATTAATAAGGGTTAAATCCTATCAATTTCTTTAAAAAGAAAATATGAAGTACTCCAATGATGCAGGTCTTCTTGACAAGGATAATTAGGGATAAAAATATATGCCAAAATGAAAACCATGTATTATGGACTATATGAAGAACATTTTGTCATAATTTATAATCTTAATGTTCTTAAGAGATGCTATATATGAGATCTTTTAAATATTTTTATTGGAGCTTGAGTCTCTTCAAATCAACCTCACCCCAGGTTTATAATGCCCATAGGACTTAAAATAATGCTTTTACAAGTAGAAGATTTATAGAGAGGAGGATTTTACAAGATGCCTGTAGGACTTATTTTGAGGAACTATCCATAGGAGGTGTCATTTTCATGTACACTCCCCCTCAATGGCAACTCCTTGAGGCCAAGCATTGATTTGAATTTGGAGAATTCTGCATTGCTCAATGACTTTGTAAAAATGTCCGCAACTTGATCTTCAATTTTGCAATATTGAAGACAAATGTCACTATTTAATACTTTCTCATGTATGAAGTGAGCTTGAATTTCAATATGTTTTGATCTATGATGATAAATAGGATTCTTAGCAAGTGCAATGCAACTTTGATTATCACATAGGAGAGTAGTATTAATATACTCTTTCATTTGAATTTCTTTTACAATTTGGTTAGTCCAAATAGCTTCTTTAGCTGCTTCAGAGGCACTTTGATATTCAACTTCTTTAGAGGAGAGAGCTACAGTTGATTTTTTTTAGAACTCCATGTGATTGCACTTGTTCCAAGTTTAAACACATATCCAGAAGTGGATTTTCAATCTATGGAATCCCCTACAAAATCAACATCACAATATCCATATATGTGTATTTTTAGTATGAGTATAGTAAAGACCAAAGTTAATGGCACCCTTATTATATCTTAAAATATGTTTTTTCCATTTTCCAATGTTGGACATAAGGTTCTTGCATGAATCAAGATGCAACACCAACTACATAAGAAATATTAGGGTGAGAGATAGTTAGATAAATTAGACTCCCAACTAATTGTCAATAAAGCATGGAGTCAATTTTTTCACAAGGGGGATGAGATTCAAGTTTAATTCCAGTTTCAATAGGGGTAATGGATGATTTACAATCAGACATATTAAATTTTGAAATTAAGTTTTGGGCATATTTTTCTTGAGATATAATAATTGAATAGTGATCTTGAAAAATAGACATTCCTAAGAAATAATGAAGAAGACCTAAATCAATCATTTCAAATGTAAGGTTTAATTTTTTCTTATATTTGAGTATTAAGGATGAAAGATTGCTTATTATGAGTAAGTCATCTACATATACTATAATGATAACTATATGATTATTTTCAAATTAAAAAAAAATCATTATTAGATTTGCAATTTGAGAAACCTAGGTTGAGAAAGAAGTTTTTTAGTTTGGAATACATGCTTGAGGGGCTTGTTTAAGTCCATAGAGAGATTTTTTGAGTTTACATACATAGTTTTCTTTATTGTTTTCAATAAAGCCTTGAGGTTATGCATACATATTTCTTCTTGCAAATTTTCATTTAGAAAGGCATTTTTAACATCCATTTGGTGGATTTCCCATCCATTTTGGGCAGAAAGTGCAAGAATTAAATGAATAGTTCCCATTTTCACCACAGGTGCAAATGTTTCATCATAGTCTATGCCTCGTTATTGAGAAAATCCCTTGGCCACTAATCTAGCTTTATATTTATCAATGTTTCCTTGAGGATCATATTTAATTTTATAAATCCAATGATAGTTAATAATGTTACGATTATTGGGTGGGGGAACAAGTTCCCATGTTTTATTTTTAATTAATGCATTGTATTCAATTTGCATGGAATTTTTCCAATTTTTGTTTTTATTTGCTTCTTCAAAGATTTGGGGTTCAATTTCATATGAAGTCATTAAGGAAAAATGTGTATGTTGACTTCTAGTCATCTTAGGAAGAGAAGGTTCTACATTTGTATCTTGAATTAAGGATTGAACCCAATTAAGTCTTTTGGAGGGTGGATTAGGATAAGTGTCAAAGGATAATTGATAATTTTCTTCATCTGTTGAAGTTTCAACAATATTGTTAATGGAGTTAGAGAATGGAGTTTCAAAAAAGTGAACATTTCAACTTATAATAATATCTCTCTTTGAGGGATCATAAAGTCTAAATCCTTTTGTATTTATCCCATACCCAACAAAAATATATTGAGTAGATGTCGAATCAAGTTTTTGTCTTTTTCGTTTAGGGATAAAGATAGAGGCAAGACTCCTGGATATTCGAAGATGAGAGATATTAGGTTTTTGATTTGACCACTCTTCTAAGGGAGTTGAAAGATGTAAGAATTTTGTAGGAACTCTATTTAAAATATATATAGTTGTATTCATAGCTTCAACCCAAAGGAATTTAGGTGTGTTAGAAGAGTGTATCATAGATCTAACCATTTCTAAGATGGTTCTATTTTTCCTTTCAGCTACCCCATTTTGTTGGGGAGAATATGGACATGTAAGTTTTCTATGTATCCCACATATTATACAAAAGTTGTCAAAATATTTATTAATGTATTTAGTACCATTATCTGTTCTTAGAATTTTAATTTTATGATTAGATTGATTTCCAACTAGGGTTTTAAATTCTTTAAATTTAGAGAGAACTTCATTTTTTTTTAAGGTAATATCTCCAAATCATTCTAGAATAATCATCAATAAATGTAAGAGAATATAAAGATCCATTAAGAGAAGGAACTTGAAATGGCCCCATTAAATCACTATGGATTAATTGTAAGATTTTAAAAGAAATTAAATTACGACTTTTGTTAAAGGGTAGTATATGTTGTTTACCTAGAAGTCACCCTTTACAAGTTTCTAATTTGTTTTCAATTTTTAGTAATCCAATTACTAGATTTTGATGAGACATTTCATTTAGACTCCTAATATTTAGGTGTCCTAATCTTTCATGCCATAATTGTGTTTCATTTTTTATTTGAGTGGATAAACAATTTTCTTTTGAAGTATTATTAAAAATAAAGAGACCATCCTTTTGAATACCTTCTGTAATACTAGTTTTATTTTGATTTTTAATGCACCATTTATCTTTTGTAAAAAAAATAAAAATATCTTCAGTAAGTTCAAAACATGATAGTAATTTTTCCCTTAAATATGGAACATATAATGCATCCCCAATAGTTTCATTAAAAATTCTGGATTTACCTATTCCCAAAACTTTTATTTAAATTATCTCCTAAATATAGTTTTTCACTACAAGGATTAATATTTGTTAAAATATCATGCATGTATGTCATATGTGTAGATGCTCCACTATCAAGGATCCATTCATTGCCAATTGATGTAGATAAGGTAGTATAAAGAGCAACATTGTTTATTTTGATTTTGATTTGAATTTAACTTATAATTTATATTTTTATGAAACTTATATATATATATACCTTTTCTACCACAATTTAAACACTTTGGATAATTGGTTTTGTTGATTTTGTAAGAGTTTTTAGAATGGTTAAATGATTTGGAGAGGTTTTGATTATTGTTATTGTTATTATTATTATTTTGTTCTGTAAGATAGATTGTATTGTTCTGAGAAAATTTATGAACGTCTTCCCAGCAGGAGAATGACCAAATGCGAAAAACTAACCCCACTTTCTACTAGCCCCTGGCCATGCCTTACCATTCGACAAAACTACTAACCACCAGTATGCATCCCTAGCCCTAGCCAACCGCCACTTTTGATTATATAATTATCTATATAACTTTTACAAAAACTGACAGTATGTTGAGCCAACAAACCCCAGAGAACCATATAGAAAACTTACCATAGATTAACAATGTGCTATTTTACTAAACCTATCTAATAGATGACCATACCAGAGGTGACAAGGGACACACATCCCTTACAGAAAGCCATTAGATTTTGCAAAATTATCAAATTCCTGGACCCATGTAAAATCACTGACTGCCTCAATCCATAACACCTTCAAAAAATTCACCATGACCGCAACTATCATCCTATGCTCAACTAATGCCAACCCCTTTAAATCCAAAAGGAATGGATAAAATTTAATGACCTCAGCCTGAACTTTTAACAAGTCCAAATCTCATGGATGCAGAATTCCTTTGCTAGGTAGCGCAACTTTAAGGGTCTCCTCCAAACCACCCAACAATTATTTCTTGAAGAGCTTGCAGAACAATGCCCTCGCCTCCATCTTGGGCATACGGTTTCCTAGAATAGATGCCAGAAACCTCAAGGAAATCTGCGTGTTTGTCCTGAAATTCTCTTTATACTCCAAATGCCCTTTACCAAGGACCATCTTCATGGCCACCATGATAAGAGGGTTGATATTTAGCAGGATATGCTTGAGGCACTAATCTGTGACCACACAAAAGGCATTTTTCTGATCCTTGCATTCAAGAGATATTAGAGTGTCCGCTCCAAAACACACCCACGAATCCACAAACATTTCCACAATGAATTTGGAACACTCTGCCATCATTGTCTCCACTACAAAGTGTTATACCAACAAGAGAAAACAAAAATTGAATTAATTTCTTTGGCCTTGCCAACTTCTCAAATAGAAAGAAAAGGCACCACCTGCTTTATATGATGTACATCATATGTCTGCCAAACTAAAATCCGCTAGAGAACCTGATACTACTGCCATTCGATGAATGATTTTATGGAGAAATGATGTGAATCAGTCATGACGAGACCATTGAAGCCCACACAAACCATCATGGGTACCAACGCAACCAATTTCATAATTACTCCTAATTTATTGTTGTACGATCTAGCATAATACATGAAGGCTAAACCTTTCCACCGATGTGGCCACCAATTCACCTACCTAGCACATTGCCACCTTAGAAACACCCCTCAAGATGGACTTGCCACCATCAATGTGGCAAGTTGTTTGCCCATAAGCCCACTATTGCTATTATTATTTTTATGTTTTATATGTGGTTTGCTATTTTTTGGTTGACTTAATAGAGCTTCTGATACTTTCTTCTTGAATAAGAAGAGCAGAGAGTGTTGATAAATTAGGAAGACCATCTTCATTTTGATACTTAGAATTCAAAATAGAAATAAAATTCCTAAACTTTTCATGGATATTTATTTGAATTATTTACATCCATCCAATTGAGATTTGATATTTTTTATTTTGGTAAGATAATTAATTACCTTTTCATCTCCTTTCATTAGAGTTGTAAATAATTCTAATATTATTTTTATTATTTTTTAAAGCCTAGATCCCTCATGCATAGATTCTAATATATTCCAAGCTTTAGAAGGTGATTCTATGTTTCCAGTATGTAAAAGAAATTCATCTCCAATTATTTTTTAATAAAATTGACAATGCTTCTTGCGATCTAGTTTTGAAAGAATTTATAAGATTAGGGTTAATGTTTCTACCTCTAGGTTGTTTTTCCTAAGTTTCTAGCCATAAATTTTGCTTTTATCCTAATCTTCCATACAAAGTAATTCCCACATAAATGTGACTCCACTTTAAAATTTGTAGAAATTAACCTCATGATGGAGTTTTTATTGAATAAAAAAATATATTAGTACATTTAAAAAAAAGAGAGAGAATACAAAATTTACCCCTTTATCTTTTACAATAATAATCCTAACATTTATCACATATTAAAAAAATATAATATAAATCATTAAAAAGTTTAAACATTATAAAAAATAAAAATATATATAAAATATCATATGTATGTATTATGATAAAAAGAATATATATAAAAATAATTAATACACATATGTAATATGTATAACTTAAGTGTTTTATTTTATAAGAGGAGAAAATAAAATATATATATTTTTAAAATAAAAGTGGCTAAGCCACTGAACATTTTATTAATAAAGGATGAGTTTACAAGCCCTGGTTCAAAAGGAGCATACTGGTAGGAAAGAACCAGGGAAGAAAACCTTCAGTTATAGCTCCAAAAAAAAAAAGAAAAAAGAAACTGAGAACCCCAACCAAACCCACAAAGAAACCCCAAATAATGTGAACAATAGACTTTATCACTTAACCCCCCAGAGAAGCCACCCACAAAATAAAGACCCAATACAAGATAGAAAAGCTTTGTGCTAGAGACCAAAACAAATCATGTTTCCTTATCAACCGACAAGCTGGATCCAGCTTCATAGTATGACGAAGGTAGAAGATGATCCAAAGAGAGTTTCACTTTTTTCTTTAGAGGAAAAGAAGTAGCATTGTTGTATGACCTAGCAGCTTCATCGAGTAGAAAATGCAATGCCAGAAATAAATTTACACCAGTAGTCAAGACCTCAGGAGGAAGTTTATCCATAAGTTTATTGCACCCAAGAAAGTTACCACTAAATTGTCACACACAATTCCTGACCTGATAACCAGAAGGAAATCTCCAAAATAACCATTAGAGAGAAAATCGTTCTTATGAATAAACCCTACAATGGGATAGGAACCATGACCTAAACTATACAAATTTAAGGCTTCACAAAGATCCTGAACAAATAGCAAAATAGGAAGCACAAACATCCATTATAATAGTAAAGAAACGAGATAAAATCTCAATAGATGAATCATTTGGATTTTCCCACAGAGCGAACCATAAAGCTAGCAGATACTGCACAAAATGCCAGACACTACTGATGCAATAACAAAACCAAGGATCCATAGATATATATAAGAAACTGGCCAAAAAGGTGAGAGAGCTGACTCCCACAACCCAACAAGAATTAAGAGTAGTTGAAGCCCAATATAAAAGCAAAATCCAAATTGAAATTCCAATAGCAACTGACATGAAGAATACCATTGAATTGCCATATAAGGGGCAGAAACAATAAGAGAGTGAGCGCAGCCCGAGACAAACATATGATCTTCCCTTTTGATCACCCACATGAAAGTGCCAAGAAAAATCGAAACCCTTAGAACCACTGTTGAGCAACATTAACCAGATTTAGTGCATATATCAGGCATAGACCAGTATAAACTGATATAAAATAACTCTACCAATTGCAAAACCAACATCATGTGGCCAAACAAGTGAACCAAAAAAGTAAAATATTATATATCTTATAATTAAAAAATTAAAAATATATATTCTACATATAAAATGAAAGTGATATTTAATTTTTAGTAAAAAGAAATTAACTTTATTGTGAAAAAGAATATTAAAGGAAAAAATAATAATAAAAATTTAAATTTAGTGAAAAAGTAAACAATAAGGGTAAACAATATTTAACTTTATAATGATTTCTAAGTTATTAACTTTTATAACTAACTTTTAAAAAAATATTAAATTATCATATTTTTATTTTTCCTGCACAAATTTACCAATATTATTTTATCACAGTTATATCTTTTTCTTTTTCTCCTTTAATAATATTTATATTTTTCCTGCAATAATCTACAAATATTTTTTTTATGGCAAAAATGGCAAGCCACTATAAATATATTAATATTAAAATATAAGTTATACAAAATCCCTAGTTTAGACGAGCATACTAGTGGGAAAGAACCAAAAAGAAAACCCCCAGTTATAGCTCGAGTAAGACCCTTGACTGACATTTTACAATTCGACTATTTTGCCATGACAACCAAAATATGGCTATTACAATGCTAAAAACGTTTGCTCAAATGGGGCCAAAATATTGAAACAACACCCTTTGACTATCAAAACCCTTTACAATGAGACCCCCATTACATACCCCATTACATGGACAAAACCCTTTACAATTTTGGCAAACCCCCATTACAAACCCCATTACATAGACAAAAACTTTTACAATTTTGCAAAAACGATCCATCTGCAAGCTTGACAGTTTCAATCCATTACAAAGCATTACAAAATTATAATTGCTAAACAACCAGAGAAATGAAGATAGGATTAAAATGAAGTAAACTTGTTTCCTACTCTTTGAGGGCCATTTACTGAACTTTCTTCATTCACCACTTGCTTTTGTTTAAGATCATAATCATATGATGGAACTATTTTGTTTATATCAGGGACATAACGATAACAAAATTTTCCTTTCACAGTTGATGATTGTAGATCATGAATGCAAGTATGGTTCCTCAAGAAGGATATTGCATGATAATTTCTCTTAAATTTATCTATCTCTTCCATGGAGATTGCAGATCTATACTTATTAAGAGCTTGATACAAATGAGCAGAAGTATCATGCATTGTTGATAACAACATGCCTTGAAAAATCTCTACATACCTCTTTTTGTAATAGATAAGATGACTTGGGAATAGTCCTCCCACCAAGCTATCACCCTTGGTGAAATCATACTACTGAACACTATGGAGTAAAGCTTCATCTTCCAAATATAGACTAATAACAAACTTATTAGCTATATTCTTTAAAACATTGAAATTTTGAACCAAATCCAAAATGTTTGATAAGAAAATGGATAGTAAATTAGTTGGAAAGATGATCCTTTGCAATTATGTGTGCAATACATCTTCGCCTATAATGACTTTGATGCAATTTAACACAGACTTACATTTTACTTTGAATACTCTTTGCAATTCATCTTTCTCAGTGCAGGCTGAGAAAGGTTCTTCCCATGGCTTGACTGATACTAGCACTCTATAATTTCTGACTCAAAACTTTGTTAGCTCCATTAGCTCATAACTATCCAAAAAATCGACTGTAATCTGCAAGCTGGAGTGATGAACAGTCATAATAAAACAAGTCGGTGATAGCTTTATAACCAAGTTTAAAATGCTTGTTACGAAAAAACTTTCTTGATAACAAGACCTTGCAAGGATAACACGTATGGAAGGTATCAAATTTTTAAACCGGCTGCTAGTTATCTAGATGACATGAGAATATAATGCCAATACTGTACCAACAACATGAGAAAGCAATGCCAACTTTGTACCATACGTGACATCCACACAAATTAAACTGTTAACTGAAATCATTAAAAAGCAGCCCCGTAAATGGAAGGAGCTTACTTTTATCTTGTTTAGAAATCCTTCGATGGAAACTAGCAACAAATTTAGCAAAGGCCTTTTCATCTAAGTTTAAAGACATATTCCAATCATGTTGTCCTTGCAAGATCTGGAATAAAATTTCACAGTAGATATGCCCTGACAAATTACCCAAATCAAATGTGCGAATGAGGTACTTTGGTGCCACAAAGACCTATTTTAGCACATGTGTTTGTATGGCCCATTTGTATGACCCGATTAGAAACCTGCACTTGTCATTATGAAATATTAGTAGCACATGTAAAATTAAACCATGACATTGCAAGATGACATTACAAGATGATAACATATACAATGATTGGGAATCTTAAGGGGTCATTTGATTGCCTAAGCAAGGATATTTTGAAGCTTTATCTATATGCCCTTAGCATCTTGTATGATTAGATCAATCAATTAGGGGAAAACATTTAAATCAGTTAAATCATTAGTTGCCCTTAGCTCTATTTTTTCACTTCCCAACGCAACTAGAAAGTCTGCTACCCTGTTCCCTTCTTTGTAAGTATGAGATATAACTGAAGACTCAAGCTTATCTAGAAGTGTCCATGCTTTATTTAACACATAGTTCAGGTTCCATTTTTCAATTTTCCTTTCCCTTAATGCATTAATGATTATTAAAGAATCCCCTGCTATATGTAGCTTTGAGAAACCCAAGTGCATTGCCAATTCCAACCCCAATAACAAGGCTTGTGCCTCTACATAATTATTTGTTCTATTATGCAGATGAAGAGACGAAGCTACCAGAACTACCCCTACTACATTTTTGAAACAAATTCCCGCTCCTGATAAACCTGGATTACCTTTAGATGCCCCATCGAAATTTAATTTTACAAATTCTTTTTGAGGGGGAATCCATTTAACAGATGATCTGTCTACCTTTGTGATGTCATTTTTGAAAAGACTTCTATCAAAAGGAAATTTGATGAGTTTCGAGTTTTGCAGAATATAGATATCCCAGCTTGTAAAAGATGAATTAATAAATTTCTCTCTTTGGACACATGTGTTGACCCCTTCTGAAATTTCTTTTTAAATTTTCAGAAGAACCAACTCTAATGGAGATTTAGTTTTCCTGGAGATTCTCATGTTACGTTCCCACCAAATATTTCAAATTACAAGAGCTGGGATAATGAGCCATATACATGCAAAAAATGAAGAATGATGCAAAATTGGCCAAGCTTGGAATAGATCCCAAATGGAGTTTGGTAATGGAATGGAAAACTATAACTTGTTTTTAATAAATTCCCAACATCGGTTGGCTACAATGCATTGCACAAAGAAATGGTCAACTATTTCAAATTCCACTTCACATAATGGACATTTGAAAGGATCAACAATCTTTAACTTAACTAGGTGATCACTAGTTAAAATTATTTTCTGCACAATAAGCCATGCAAAACTACCCACTTTCGGAAGAACTTTATTGTTCCAACAAAAGCAAAATGCACATTGAGGTTCAATGGAGTATTTAGATTGTGCTAGAACTGCATATCCTTCCTTTACAAAATATGAGCCTACTTTTGATGTTGACCAAACTATTCTATCTAACTTTGAAGATAAGTAAACTATTCTTTGGTTCAAGCTCTTAATGAAGAGATCAGATTGTTGATTGCTCAACAGATTAGATGGGGGTGTTTTCCAAATTACTTTACTCATCAAAGGGTTTGAAGATTTAATATAATCTACAAAATTTTCACCCCATTCTTGACATAGAATTGTACTTATCTCTTTAAGGTCCTGATTAGCTAGCAACATAGGCTTCCCATTCCACGAGTCTGCCCAAAATTTAACAATTCTCCCATCATTTACTTCCCAAGAAGAATATTTTGTAATGAGGCTTCTACAACTTATAATGAAGTTCCAAATAGCAGACCCTTTTGGGGGATCTGCCACTGTAAATATTCTTGCTAGATTTTATTTATCTAGATATTTGGACTGCATTATTTTTTCCCATTTGGCACCTGGATTAGTGTACATTTTCCATGCAAGTTTTGTCCAAATGCTTTGTTTCTCCAATTAATATTATGAATACGTGCCCCACCATGCTTCTTTCCCTTTTCCAAACCTTCTAAAGAGATTAGCGGTATCTTTTTTTTGTCATCAATATTGTCTTTCCATAGAAATGATCTTATGATATGCTCAATTTGAATGATAATAGAAATAAGAGCTTTAAGGACTACTAAGAAATAATTGGGAATTGAAGACAAGACTAATTTAATTTGAAGAATTCTGCCTACCAATGACAACCACCTAGCTTTCCAAATGAGAATTCTTGACTTTAATCTATCAATGACCTTATCCCAATAGAAGGCTTTGTTTGACCCTTTGAAGAAAGGAATTCCCAAATAGGAACAAGGCAATTCTGCCTCATAAAAACCTAATATATTAACTATTTTCTTCTTCAAATCATTAGAATTATTTAAGATATAAACTTTTTACTTTTCAGCATTTATCTTCTGACTAGAGGCCGATGAATATTTATCTAAAACTTCTTTAACTTGCTTAGCTTTTGAGACTGAAGATTTATTGAATAATAGAGTATCATCAGCAAAAAGAGAGTGTGTTACTGAGATTGTTGTATTTAGAATTTGCACACCTTACCAAAGATTCTGACTATGCCTTGAAAGAATATATCTACTTAAAGCTTCAGCCATTATTATGAAGAGGAAAGGAGAAAGGGGATCCCCTTGCCTAACACCTTGGGTGGAACTGAATAAATCCCACTGGATTTCCATTTATTATAACTAAAAATTTAGCCCCAGAAAGACATGACATTATCCATCTTTGCCACTAAGAACAAAAACCAAATTTTAACAAGACCTTGTTGAGAAACTGCCAATTTACCTTATCATAAGCCTTCATCATGTCTAATTTGACAATGAAAGCAGGCAACTTTGATGTTGATATTGAATGCAATACTTCATGTGCTACAATTTCTCCTTCATGAGTTTCCCTCCTAGGTACAAAACCTCCTTGTTCAAGAGATATGATCTTTCGAATGAGAGGTTGTAATCTTAGATAGATTGCTTTCGTAAATATTTTATAAATTGTATTGGACAATGAAATTGGCCTAAATTCAACAAATGTTTTAGGCTCTTTGACTTTAGGGAGAATTACAATATTAGTAACATTGAATTGCTTAAGCATGTTTCTGGTTCTCCTAGACTCTTCTAGTGCCCATAAAAGTTCAAAACATATGAAGTCCCAACATTTCTAAAAAAATAAAGCTCTGTAACCATCTGGACCAGGGGCTTTTTCTAGTGGAAATGAAAATACTACATATCTAAATTCCTCCAAAGTAAAAGGCCTCATAAATAGATTATTATCTTCATTGTTGATTAGATGAGAAATTTTGTCCAAAAGGTCATTTTCATTATTGGTTCTGTTAGCATCAGTTAAGTGTGGGGCGAAGAGAAGTTTTGAAAAAAACTTAATGCCTTCTTCCTTTGTTAACCAATTTCTTGAGGCCATTTCCTGAATTGTTTGAATTGACTTCGCCGCCTTTTTGATCTATACAAAAGCATGAAAAAATTGTGTTTCGGTCACCCTCTCTTAACTAGAGCTCCTGAGACTTTTGTCTCAAATATACCTCTTCCCTTGCACATAATTCTTCACATTCTTCTTGCAATGACTTCCGTTTTTCATACAAATTAGAATCTAGACCATTTTGGATTATACATTCATGCAATGTTGTAAGCTCTTTAAACACTAAATCCTTTTGATGATTTTTTTTTTTGAAAACTTGCTTATTCCAAATCTTTATTTGATGTTTCAAATGAATCAATTTCTTGTAAAATTGAAACATTTTTGTCCCTTCCTCATATGGGGAATTCTCCCAACATTGCTTAAGAAGTTCCAAAAATTGAGGGTTCTTGAGCCACATGCTTTCAAACTTGAATGAAGATTTCACCCTTGGGATAGTAATATCTGAGATGTCTAAACAAATTGCATAGTGATCAGAACCCAAATATGGCATTTATTTATTTATTTTAACTTATGTGGAGAGATGAACCAATTTGGAGACACCAAGAATCTATCTAACCTTTCTGTTATTTGCAAGAAACCTTTTCTTTTGTTAGTCCAAGTAAATTTTCCAGATTTTGGCTGAATGTCTCTCAAAGCATTTGTGAGTATAAAATGGCTAAAATCAGCCATTACCTTGGGTGGAGGTACAATCCCACTACTTTTTTCTTCTAATGAGGTTATTGCATTGAAATATTCCGCAATGATAATTTTTTCATTATGGATTGCTCCTATTTTCTTGGAGATTTCATCCCACAAATTTTTATTATCAAATGTAGAAGTAGGTCCATAAACATTTATTAACCAAAAATGGAGATGAAATTTTGTTACTTCTACAAGTTGCCATGAGCTCTCATTTTTCTGAGGTTTGACCTGTACTGATTTTGGATTCCACAATACTAATAACCCTCCTGAAGCCCCTTAGGCTAGAGAATGTGTGGATGTCCATCTCTGCCATTTCTTTATTGAAGATTCAAACATTTATGTTGAGGTCTTGGTTTCTTGAAGAAGAAAAATGTTTGCTCCACAAGCATCTATTAATTACTTGATGCAGGAAAATTTGTTAGGGGCATTAATGCCCCTGACATTCCATGAAGATATCTTCATTGGGCCCGACGAGAGAAACAAGATCTCCTCGACCACTTGTTTGACATAGATTCGAAGATTGTTTTTTGCATCCCTGATTCTATCTGTTCCTACATTTTAGTAAAGTTTGATTTTCTTCCTCTCTTCCCAGGTGATTTCTTCACACTAGATTGAAATGGATACTGAGACAACATTGAATCATTAGTAGTTAACATTTTCCCTACATCTCCATTTTTCTTATTTGATTTTAGTGCTTGTGAACTTTCATGAGGTAGTTGATGTTCTAATACTTTTAGAAATTGATCTTCCATAACTATGTTTGTAGCCTTATGTTCATTGGAGACCATTTCCTGAACTTCAAAAATCTTTCTTGAGGAATAAACAACTAGTATATCTCCTTCCCATAATCCCTCTTCCACTACTATTCCATCAAAGAGGTCTGAGCCTACTGAAAACAACAACTTATCAGTTAAAAGTTGGAGCTCAACATCCGATAGCTATGTGGAAGCAGTTAGTGCCATACATTTATCTTCTTGAACAAAACTAATACTTTCCTTATTGGTCATATGATGCATTTGTGAATTATCTCTAAATGACCATGTAGAAATGTAATATTTTGTGCCTTGAAACATTAACTTCTTGACTAACTCAGATGCCTGATACTTTGAAGATAGTTTTTCCATATGAGAATATAAATTAAGGGAAAGGGTAGTAAAGGCTCACATTAAGTTCCATATGCTATTTGACACATTTACATTCAATGCAACCTTTTTATGAGCTTGAGGATTTGCATAGATCCTCAAATCATTAGAAACCTCTACCTATTTTCTCTTATGAAGAATATGCTCACAATAAGGATTAACAGTCTGATTACTATTGTTAAGGGAAGGTGAGTCAGGAATGGATTGCTCATTCTGATTTCTACTTGTCAAAATATCCCTTCTTTTAGCATTAGTCAAATGAGCAGATTGTGGGGAACTATTTGCGAATGAACATTGAGAATGAGAATGACCCAAGGTGTGACAATTCAAGTAGACAAATTCAAGGGATTCAAAAATAATTTGTTGATGCCAATTTCCAAATTTTGATGTCAGCAAAATTTCTTTTGGAAACTTTTTATCCGCATCCATTAGAACACAGGTTCTAATGGGTTTTGAAGGATCTTTAAAGAAATATTTATCATGCATAAGAAAGATTCCTATTTGATTTTTTATTGCTTCAATGATCCTCAATTCCCTGTATTCTAATGGAAGAGGAGGCATTTGAAACCAGAATGGGACAAATTTGAAAGACACATAATCAACTTTAAAATTTGGAATCCAAGGTTGCATGCTTAATCCCGAACCTTGATAGACCCATGACTTTGTTCTAAAGATTGAATATTTTTTTTTTTTACTATCAAATATGACAACAAAAATACCTTGTTCGTTATCCACATAAATACCTGTTCGACACCCTCCCAATCTTCATAAACTAAATCTTTTAAATCGTTTAAAGGAAGATTGAGATTCCAGAACTTACAAATTAGGGCCTTGTCTCAAAGGTCTTAAATTTGCGGATGAAGCATATCCACTAGAAATGTAATTTTTATGCTATTCTCACCCTTTGCATGGTGAATATCCACTTTTTTGTTGAGTGGAGGAATGATTTTGTTCATTCTTCAACCTCAGCTCTTTGGGCCTCCAAATCTTTTTCAAACCTCCTTTATTCCTCAAACCCTTTTTCCTCCTATTCTTTGATTTTTTCTTTGCAGGCATAGTTTTTTGATGAGATTGAAGTTGAAATCCATCTTTAGAAACATTTTGTGCCTTAAGATTCTCACGGGATTTTGGAATGAAGGGAGCACCATTAGTTTGACGGTTCGATATATGCGAGTTTTTTTGAGTGCCTTTGTCCTTAGGAGCCACCTCTGAAAACCCTTGACCAATATGTGAACATCTAGGGTTTCTTGTGCCCTATCCTTCCTTGTATTAGAACTAGACCCATTGTGAGACTTCAAATGATTCTGAACATTTTGTCCCTCCTGTCCTTCACCCTTATTGATTTTATGGTTAGCATCCACTTTATTTTTCCCTTCTAGAAAACCCTAATTTTATTTTTCATCGCATATCTTTGCAGAGCTTTAAAGAATCTTTGGATTGAAGGAAGCGCCTGAAGGGTTGATATGAGCCTCTTTCACTTGAGATCTTAAATATGCTTGAGCTCTCTCATAACGATTGTTTAGATGTGAAGGATTTTGTTATGGTTTTCTAACATTCCTTAAATCTACCGACTCTCTCAAAACATCCCTATCATCTTCGTATAGGTCAAAGATAGGTTGTTTACCACACACCAAACACCTGGACTGAAAGGGCTTCCAATTAGGTTTCAAAAATCTATGCCTGACCACAGTATTATTTTGTCTTGCATGCCATTGGTAATTGTTCATGGGCCCTTGGTGAGTAGTATTCCTATTATCATAACATTGAAAGCAATGCAGATTCCTGTCATGCAGAGCCTGTTCCCTATCAGGAATATGACCGTTGGACTTCCATGAACGAGCCATGTCTTTCTTTTACCATCAAAAGAATAATCTACAAATATTAAATTACCACAATTTATATATTTTCTTGCAACAATCTACAAATATTAATCACCACATTTAAATTTGCTCTGATACCATGTTTGAAAATGTAAAAAATTTAAACTATGATAATTAAATATATTAAAGATATTAACATTTAAAATTATTAAAAAAACAAATTAATAAGAATTAATAATGAATTTTCACAGTACACAAGATTTATGTGGGGAAAACCATTAATGGTAAAAAATCCACTAAAATATCATCTTTTATTACAAGAACACTTACAAAATAGTCTATTAAAAAAGTCATAACCTAGGAATTTCAAACCTCTAAGGCGGCCTCCTCGTGCAATTTTCTCCAAAATGTAACATATAGATTTTTTTCATTCACTCAAATGGTGAGGAATCCTCCCTTAAATATAGGGAGAAAGGTTGGAAAACTACCTAAAAGGGTAGTTACCTACCTTTTCAATAACAACCTTGTTCATAATTAATAAATTAAGAACTATTTAATAGTTCATTAATTTATTAATTATTTACAAGAAATATAAATGCTTTTAAGGCATTATAATAATAAAATTATATATTATAAGGGTTTTACCCCTAATAATATTATGTTCTAAGAAGGAGTTTTTCATTACCATTGCCACCAGGTCCTCCTAGATGGCCCTTCATTGGAAATCTCGCTCAACTTGGGGACAAACCCTACAAATCTCTTTTTCTCCTTGCACAAAAATATGGGCCTCTCATGACTATCAAATTGGGTAGACAAACAAGTATGGTTGTATCATCTCCATCCATGGCAAGAGAAGTACTAAAGAACAATGAACAAAACTTCTCATGTAGGACAATCAATACAACTGGAAGGACATTTGTGCTTGCTTAGAAAGATCTAAACCACAAATATTTTTAGTGCCAAAATTTGGATGCTTTGTAGCATTTGAGAAGAGACAAGGTATTTACAACTATTGATTACATATTAAAGGATTCAAAACTGGGAATATTTTAAATATTGGTGAAGGAGCTTTTATGATTTCTCTTTCTTTTGTGGGTAAGATGGTTTGCAGCAAAAAAGTGTCTAAGATAGGCTTTGTACAAGCTGCAAAGTTTAAGGACATGGTATAGGAAGTCTTCAAATTGATGGGGGTTCTAAATTTATTTGAGATGATGACTCAGAAGAGTTGAGGGATGAGAGAATAATCCCAAGGATCTTCCAGCTTTCTTGCTTTATTTTTGCTCAAACTATGGTAGAGGGAGGAGGATAATCTACCCAAGGATCTTCTAGCTTTCTTTCTTTCTTCTTTTTCTTTTCATTGTCATTCAAGAAAATGTTGACAACTATACAAGATGGTGGAGCCAAGATATTCTATCCTTTGTGACCTCTTTGGTTCTTACATTTACTATTCTACACAAGTTGATTGTTCAAAGGAATGTTGTGAAGATGTTGTAGAGGGACAAGACTAATTTGAGGGCTTTGAGCAGATGCATTCAATAGTTGAGAATGAAAGGTGTGAGCTTTTTTTATCTGTCAAAAGAGCCTCAGCCTGCTAAGAGGTGGAAGAGCTCGAGTGAAAAAGTTAAATTGGGGCCTCTCAAATGGTGCTCTCAATTATGTCCTTCAATTACCTTGACTTCTATCTCAGGCCTCGTCCTATTGTCACGTTCTTTATTTTCTTGCAGCTAGCTAGTTGGTAAGATTATTGCATGTAGGGTGATTAATACTTAACAACAAAATAATTTACAACACATTTTTCATAAGGATTACTTTACTTGGAATTTTGGTGTAGTGACAAAGTAGAAGTGAAATGTCTAATTTGCTTTCCTAGACAACTTGCTACTCTGATGTCAGTTATTGAATATATTCAAGCCTTGAGGTATGTCTTCAACATATGACTACATATCAATGTGTTTCTAGTGAAATGCATTTTATTTTGATAATAGGGATAGCTTACTCTTTGGATTGAATAAAACTACATTGCACAACATCCTCAAACAAATCAAAGCATAAGGCACACCCATTATAGGGATTTTTTCATTTCTTTGAAACTAATTGGAAGTGGTAGAGATCATTTTAAAATTTACATTTTCCCTATTCTAAAACTAGTACCCACTGATAATATCCATTAGGTGAGTTGTCAAAGTGAGATTTACATTATTTTCTAGCAATATGTCCAACAAAAGGTTTTATTAGTCCTTTGCTGATGATTATTCCTTTAACACATAATTAGCTTGTTGATGTTCTTATAACCGAATAGCCTCTTAAATGGACTCTTGTGTTATCTTCCTCTCCTTTTTAGTGTTAAACTGCAATGAAAAATGAGCGAGTAGAAGATTTTTGTCTCTATGCACATTCTTAGTGAGAAAGCATTGCATACTATTATTTTTATGTTGTTCTATTATTTGTGAGTCTACTTTATTCTGCTATTATTTTTCTTTAATTCGATCAAATATTAAAGATCTATAATAAATTGTTAATTTTATCCTACAATAAAGTATCTCATTATGGACATTAGCTAATCCATAGTGAGAAAGCATTGCATGTTGAAAGTTAGCGTGTTTAAAAGAGCATAGAGCTTGCAAGATCAAATCAACATGTTTCCTTGAGAAAATATTTGTTTACAACATAGGTCATAATTTTACTTTCTAACTAAAAAATGTCAATCATGAACTTTCAACAAATTAAATTATTTTGTTTTAATTATTGTTGCTATAAAACTTTTTCATTGTTCTTTTTTCTTGCCAAAGACATTCCCAGTTCTATCATCATTCTTACTTGCCTCTACACTTTCAAATGTGATCCCTAAAAAAATAAGCTTCTTCTATGTTATATCCCTTAGGTGGGATCTTAAGAAAAACAAAATTTAAATCACATCAAATAACCCTAGTTAATGATTGTTAAACCCTAGTAAATGGTAATAAAAAAACTATAGAAATCAAAATTATGCTATCATATTTGTGGCGATTATGCTCATTCATTACACTCAAGTTTAAGAAATCAAGTCACACTCAACTCCAAGGAAACCTAGACCTGCAACAAAGAAATGTAAAAGATCTAAGGAGTTTTTCTATGTTACTCTCATTGAGTTGAATTTTCTCTTCAATCTCACATCCCAAAGAGTTTGATCTTAGGTGAAGGCCCTGGCCTACAAAGAATTTCAGATTTATTGAGGTACATATGAAGGAATATATCATGTATTATCTCTTGTAGCCCAAAAAGTAGTTTGAACTATTTTGACTTGTTTCTTGGTCTCTAATTATTATCAACCATAGGATTGTATATCATAGATATATGGGCCTTGCAAAATGTATAATGGAGGAGAGTTTGTAAACTGTAGACATTGTTTATAGGTTTGACTCAAAAGAATTGTAGCCTGTTGGTGTATTGAGGAACACGGGATTAGAAAATATTATGTTAAATTACACTTGTCACAAAAATACTGTTAGCAATGAATATTTGTTGATTTTTTTTTTAGAGCATTAAATTATTTGGAGTATTGAACAATCTTATTAATTGGACAATTATAAATAGGCTTCTAAAGAGTCTTGAAACTGATATTTTTTAAAAGGAAATTTTAGTACCATGGTGCTTTTTTTTAGTTGATCTTTAGGTGTCCTTAAAAAATATGTAATATTTTATAAACTTATTTTTTGAATTTAAAAAAGTATAGGTTGAAGACATGCCTAAGATAAACTACAAAAAGACTCCTCATCCACATAGTAACTAAAGAATTATAGAAAAAATACATCAAATCCATGTTCAAATTTAAAGAAACACCACCATGGTCTCTCTCTCTCTCACTCCCTCTCTCTCCCTCTCTT
>VDFB02363165.1:65608-117740 GCA_007258455.2 Sequoia sempervirens
TACGCCTTCTAGCATCTCCATAAACAGGGGTAACAAAGCTATTAAAACATACTAAAGCCTTACTTATCAGTGAAGGTGAGAAAAAAAATAGAGCTCCACCTACTTGCAGTTGTTTTATTTTCCAGATTTTTAGCTTGTGCAGCTAGGAGGTTATGCTAACCTACAATTACTAAGACACCTAATTAAAGCTTGCCTGGGAAAAAATACTTTCACAGATGATCTACAAGACAACTGGAGGCCAGATGATCCTTTGGGACCCAAAAATTACCGCAAATCACAGAAGGATTCACCATCGACCTACAATTGCTAAAAGCTCTATTGTCTCATTTCTGCATACCAAACAGGAGGTCTATTTTTCCCTACCCATTTAAAGACTGGCTGCTTCATGATGTGATTTATCAAGACATGCAATCTCAAGCATTCCCCAAACTTTTCAGTTTTCAGTTTTATAATGCACCAATGGTGCCTCAGACAGTTTATAGAATGGTTCCTTCTCAAATTTTGAATTAAATTTTGTGAAATATACCAAGCAACAAAACAAAAACATCCGTTGATCCAATAACAGAAAATGATTCTATGAAAAGAACAAAATGAAAATCTCAAACACAAAGATAGCATATAGAAGACATTGTTCATGGAGCTTACTTGAGAGCAAGCTTCCTGTAAGCTGTCTTTATTTCTTGATCAGATGTATCCCTGGATACTCCGAGCACTTCATATGGATCTCTTCTTGAAGCGTGAGGAGCGCTGCTATCTAATCTTGTTGAATCCATCCTTACTAGCCCTAAAATTAAATCCACAAACTAGAAATTTACAGAATCCCACGGACACTTTGGAGGCAGATAATCATTACTTTGAACAAGCCACACCCATCATAAACCCCGAAAATTTGATTGATAGAATTAAATGCCTGCCAAAAGTCAACAATTTCCCCAATTGGAGAAGAAAAAACCCTTATAACCCTGAAATGACAAAATTCGGGCAAAAGAAAACTTTATAATAAGATATGAACATGCATGAAGGCACAAAGAAAGGGGGATTTTGCTCGCTTTGTTTTAGGGCAGCTATATCTTATAGATGCATGTGCCCTATTAAACATGTATGCCAAATGTGGAACCATATACAGGGCATGAAGAGCTACATAGGAACTTCAGCACAAAAGCTACATAAAAGAGGAATGTATGTCTATAACTAGTTAAAAATAAGTGAATATGGATGTATTTGTGCTTTTCCTAACAATGGTCTACATAATTTCACATCCAGTTAGAATGACAAGAAGTAGCAAAATGCAAAATTAACAGAATTTTATCACAATATAATATATAAAAATAAATAAGTCAAAGTGGAGAGGCTGTAAAATAACAGCTGGGAAGTATATAAGCAAAAATTTAAATGTAGCAATCTCTTGTATGATTTTAGGCTATTTTTCTTCCATTAAAAAATCATCACTGTATGCACTGTTGCATGAATTCACATAAGTTTTAAAGGGACTCTGTAAATAACAGTCATACTATGATTATCGTTAGTGGACATCTTCATTCGAGATTTAATCCAAGATGGACAAATAGAACTGCACTTTTAGCCTACATCTGCACAAATATCTGATATCATCACCAAAACTCTTGCAAAAGGATGTTTTACAGATTTGAGACTCTAATTAAAGATCACCCCATTGATCATCAGGAGAACGAAGATATTGCTGACCCACATATCACAGATAGCATTTAGCTTTTTTAAGCTTTAGTTTTATTAGCATGCTTCCTGGTTTTTAAGCTAGTTCAATCCTCTTTATGCTTCTTGGTTTTCTCCCTATTTTATTCCTCTTTGTAAAAGCATTAATTATTTTTCAGTAGTCTGTAGCATTGTGTTAAAGGCTTATATGTTTGGAAGTAAAAGTCTATTATGATATGTGAGAGAAATACAGAGCTATTTTATTATTTATATCTCAAGAGCCCTGTGAAAGATGAAAGATTGTGTCTAACGTCTCTCTGAAGAACCTTGCAAACTCAAATGCATTTGATTAGCCATGAACAAACACATTTAAGAAATTTTTTCGAACTGACTATTGAAATTGAATCTCCGAAGTTGAAATTAGAAAACTATAATCATAGACTTGATTGAATAAAAAATCAGAGGAACTCATTTAGATCTGTGTCAGCAAGCATGGAGGAAGCTTATCTTCAAAAAATTGGTTCAAGGAAACAAGAAGTCCACGAGCTTCAAAATAAGTTGGGGATGTGGGCTAGTCGTGACAATTGAGTTTCCACTGGTGATCTACTTGATTCAGCAACAGGGGAGAGGCAGTTACTCATCTCTGGTTATAGAGAAACAAGAAGTCCTTCGACTTAATCAACAAAATCAATTGTACAACATCTTATTAAACTTTTGAACTGTTATAGAGAATAGGGCATATTGAATAAAACCATTATTCTGGACACATTCGTAGGAAATAAATAAAATCTTATTCTAAGAACATCTTAAAAACAGGGTAAAAGTTGATGACATACCTGAAGGCCTGAATATTTTCTGGAACAACCATCAAAGCAGCAAGTCTTCCAGGAAAGCGAATCAGAAATTTCACTTCTACTCCGTAGATAATATAAAGTCCACGACCTCTTCCAGTGTCATGCTGAAGATTTCCAATGCAAGCTTCTTTTCTAGAACTTCTGCAACATCCTCGATCCCAACCATCCTCAAATCGCATGCACTCTTACACAAACCCCAAAATAAGCAAAAAAATGACTAACAACACTCACGTTAAAAAAAGCATGTTGCCTAAATTACCTATCCATTTCCCACCAACATCTAAGATCTAGTAAATTTCAAGAACAACTCCACTATAATTAAGAATCAAGATGTGCTGAATTTCAAAAAGGTTTACCTTCGGCAGTTAAATGGAAATCAGCTTGCCATTTTAACTGCTGATTTACATTTCCACGGGCCAAGTTAATATGGAAGATTCGTTTCCTTCCATATTAGGTCAAGTTTTCAATGTCTTACAAGAATGTTTAGGCACATTCTTATGAATTTTGTTTTGTTTGAAACCAATTTCATATGATAAACCAAAGTTTCATGTCTTTACAAAATCTTTAAAACAGGCTTCAATTTTCTCATAAATCGTACAAAGATTATGCACTCAAAAAGTAGAATACAACCTAGCACCATCGGACATATGATATGCCAGCGTTAGAGCTATTTACACTTCAAAGCAAAGTTAATTAGCATTAGGATCCCTTTTTCTCTAATTTTCAGTAAAATTTTGGCAGACATTTGAGATAAATGAAGGCAAAGCATCATCGTCAGACAAATGACATGCATCGAAGAGCCTAGATTTTGGATGTGAAGTTAAATACCTGGGCAAGGATGTGTTCTCTTTGGCCAAATTCACGTTGGATAATGTCATTGAGAAGACTGCCGAGCAAATGACAGTCATCCTCGAACGCCTGGAACGATATCTCCTCTACAATGTCGTTCATGGTGTCAAGAACCGGAGTTGGGTTGATCGCAAAGCAAATTGCTCTGAATACTACACTGCTGCAAATTGTTCTAAACCCGGCATGCTTGAGAATTCTCTTAGCGTTCTATTGTAGGTGAAGAATTACTGATTCAGACATTTCACTTCTACTCTTTCAATTCAATGTGATGAGCAACAATTTCCTCATCCCTCTACCATGAGCAGAAGAAGATTGCCCCCGCTATCTGCAATGTCTTCAAGTGGGTTGTTTGGAGAAGAAGGAGAATCAATCTTTATGCACAGGGATCTCCACAATATGATGATTGCCACCCACACTCAACAGTATCAGGGAAAATGAAGCTCTTGGGTGTTATCACCAGCAAATGGCAAAGAAAGGAAATTGAGAACAGGAAAGGAATGGATAATGTATTTGAAGAGAATTATATCCTACCGTTATGAATTTCTACCGTTGCTTTTTTCTGCTTTTTTCCTAAATACAGGTTGTGATGCTTTCATTGCATTCTAATTTGAATTTTAAATTTAGCCAGGGGATTTCACCGTTGTAGTTTTTTATACTAAAGTTAATTTTTATTTAGTTTTGGATTATTTTAGGCTAAAGTTAATTTTTATTTAGTTTTGGATTATTTTAGGGGAGTATAATTATATATCAACAAATGTTATATTTTTGAAAAATCAGATTCATTTTATTTATTTATTATCTTTTTTTATTTATATATTCTTTTATATATTTCATCATGTCTTATTTGTATCTATTTATATTTTTGCACATTTGCTATTTATTATGTCTATTATGTTCAAATATTCACGCTCCACATTAACATGCCTATTCTCTTATTTCAAGAAATCCAACAATGTGAGATTAATCTTGTATCACACAAATTCGACCTCTAAAACTTTAAATTTAAAATCAATGGACTTTCATCTATTAGAAAACCTTTCCTCCAAAAGCATTCATATACTCAATGTATTATCTCATAAAATAAAGATTACTGTAAACTTGTAGAATCTCTATGCAAGGCTTTTGAAATATCAAGCTCCCCAATTCCACTCTATGTAACAACACATTTTAATCCATGCTTCATCTTCGTACATATCAAACTTGCAAGAGATACTCAACTTTAGAAAACAAGACAAAGGCAATGATAGCCAATGTCAACAACTACTTATGTACTTGATTTTGTAGAAATAAAGTTACAAAAAACCACCATGTTGTTATCATATCCCGTGAAGTCAAAGAATATCAAATGGTTATAGGGGTAGTAATGGCATGAGTATGGGTGTCATACTAGTAAAATTAAGATTGTTATTACACAATAAAAGTTGCTAATGACAAATTAAATGAGAAGCATGGACACCGTGAAAAAAAAGAACAAAAAGGAACACATAATTACCATCCATCAATGCATTCAATCACACATATGGGCATGATGGTGTTGTGTCTAGATAGTTCTAACAATGCCATTAAAGTGATATGGCATTCTAGTCCCTTGATCGTCCAAAATTTCAAGTCACATTCAAAAAAAAGAAAATGGTGCTAGGAGTCTATAAACCTCTGCGACCACTTTGCCTCTAGGAAAAAGTGTGAAAAAAGGGAGAAGAAGTATGTGGGATAGGAAAGGAAGATATTGGTGTGAGGAAAAGAGAATGGAGAGGGAAAATGTGATCTCATGGAATGCACAGATTGTAGGATATGAATGAAATGAATTAGTTGAAAAGGCTTTAAAAGTTTTTTTATAAGAAAACATGGAAATAATGGTGCATGAAGGATGAATGACTTGTGACCCACCATAAAGGCATGATTTTAGGAAGTCTAAGCTAGGTGCTACCAAGAGGGTGTGAGCAACAAAGATTAATAGGAGGAGAATAGAGTAGGAGGGCATCTAAAAGTTGGGTGAGATATATTTGGGGCATCGTTGGGAACATCGTGTGATAGATAGAGGTGATTTAAGGGGGGATGACATGTAGAGAAAATATAAGAATGCCATTAACACAAAAGGAAAATTCAAAGGAACTTGACATAGGAATAAGATGTGAAGGGTTGGAAGGAAAAGGGTTTGATGAAGGATATATGCATGATCTTCTCATAATTGATTTGTTGAAAAAGGCTTTAGAATATCTCAAGCAAATGAAATTGGTAGGAAAATTCTCTAGACGTAGCCCACATCCTTCGTGTGTAAGATAAATGGTAGATTTAGGAGAAGAAATAGATGTCTACTAAAGCATAAAGGAGGGAAAAAAATTTAGATATTAGAGTTGCAACTACCTTGCTAGATGTGAAAGATGAATCAAGAATATGGATTTCATGGAGCATAGTGAACAATGAAACAGGGGCTTCATTTTTTTATTAATTATATATTTTGTTTTGCATAAGGATGGTTTGCTTAGAGTCAAAATATTTTCAAGATTAAACCTATCCCAGTGTCTCTGGGAAAAACACTACAAAGTTTCTTATAGGCTATCTTGCCTTTTTTATTAAACTCATCTAGAATTTTAGGTCTTACATAAGGTTACATTTAGCGGAATATGCAAAGAATATGATTATGTTGCCTACTAAGACATGAAAATAATTTTCCAATTGAAGGCTAATGTCATTACAAACCATGAAGATGATTATGAATATAGTACTATTGGTATTTCTTTAACTACTCTAAAATTGCTAAAGAAGATTATTGATATACACTAGCTTTAACTCAAGTGCATTGTTTAAGGTATGGAGATGATTATAATAAATTTTGTAATTTAGAGATGAGGGTTGTCCTCAAATATTATAGTTGAATTAAGATTAAAAAGAAAATCCTTTATTTAGACATAGATTGGGTTTGACAACCACTTTTTCTTGAGCATTTCTTTCAATTATGTTAGTGTTCTAAAATTGATTATGAAAATCTACAATGGCCTTAGAAAATACTATCGCTTGTTTAGTATTTATTATGAAAGATAAGAATGCCTCCTTCTAATTGGATAATGCACTATATCTTAAGCGATGCATTTATCTTGAAGAAAAAAATTTAAATACTATGACAAAGGTTCTTACCATACTTATTAACAATAATTATAAGATAATGACATAAATTATGAATTTTTATTTAATATGTCCAAGTAGAAAATTAGTGGTTGAGTTTTAAATATGATTTCCCATATAATATTTGGTAATCATATCAAAGAACATGTTATGATATGGTTGTTGTCCTAACATGATAGTATTTTGCAATTACAAGAAGTATATGTTATAATATGGTATGGTTATTCATGCATCTATGGAAATTAATAAAATTTCCTTGCTACTTGGAGGTTTTACACATAGCCATCTTCTATGTAAGAAGGATGTTTTGAAGTTTAACTTATAATATTTATATTTTTCTTTTGTTGACTATCCATGGTAGGTTAGGAATTTTAGCGGGGTATACCTTGTTAATATAAGAGTATTGGGATCACATTTTAAGACAAATGAAATAAAAGGTTTAAGAATGACATTATTATTATTATTATTATTATTATTATTATTATTATTATTATTATTATTATTATTATTATTGAGTGTATGATGATTTGAAGGATATGATGTTGCCCAAATATCTGTAGTATGACTCAAATGTTGATTATGTTTAGAGCAAGTTTGTAATTATTGCTAGTAAAGGGATAAGGACAATTATTAATTTTGAATAATTTTAGTAATATGTGGTTAATTAATAGAGTGAAACAAAGTACCAAGTTTTGAATACTATATTGAAAAATCAATTCTAGATTCACTATGTAAATAAACCAGTCTAAGAGGTAGGAGCTCATTTCCTTTGTATTAGAAAATCCAATAGGATAGAATGCTCCCAAGTTTCATCACTAGCCTTATAGATTAACAAGGATAAATCCTAACAAAAATATATAGTAGACACTAAAGTAACATGAAACTAATTTCTTTGTGGTTTTCCATTTTGTGTATGAGTAAAAAGTATAACAAATCCTACCTACTATGGTTTTTACATAAAGGTAATTTTTCATTTGTGATCGGTGTGGCCATTGACCCAATTAGACTTTTGGGTTTTTACATAATTTTTGCATTATGAATAATCAAGGTGGTGAGTTCTAATTAGAGAACTTGATGTCCTTAGATGGAAGTGTTATAATTTAGAATTACTAAATTAGGAATTACATTAGAATTCCTTGTTTATTGTGAAGAACTATTAACTAATGTGAATCATTTAAAGGAACCCTTTTTGGTGTTAATAATTGGTGAAACCATGATTATGAGGAAACTTTAGCATAGGCATCCCTTGAGAGACCATGTAAGGAGAATTGTGTGTTACTTCAATCTTGTTTGGAAGTGGATACAAAGGTAGTCCTTGGAAGAAGGATGTTATTGTGACCTCAAGTCCATAGGGGGAGGGCTTATGGGGGAATAACTCTAAGGGTTGGGTGTTGTTTCTAATTCGTTTGACCTTCTCTCTTAGTAGGCTTCACTTTGAGGCTGAAATGGGTATTAGATGTTTTTTTTTTAGTTATGAAAACCTAATAACTTGTATTTAATACATAATATACTTATGTATAGTAAGCACAATGAAGAAATAGATTGATTACTTTTTAGTCAATATTTAATTATATGTACATGTTGGGTAAAGGCCATCTTGTGTTGGTTCTATGTAAACCTTATGTGATTGTGAAATCTAAGTGTGTATCTAGAGGTCTCTATGTATAGGCCCATGGATTTATTGATTGTGATATATTTATCTAGCTCACTTGATCATTATTATAAATCATGTTATGTATGACCCACCCAAGTGTGAACTTCTAAGGTGTTCGAGTAGTGACAAGCAATCATTGGACCATGCTAATGATTAATATATACCTGCACTACTTTTATGGATTAGTTGACATTCACTTGGTTCACACATGAATACTTGTGGCGTGTGTATGATCCAATCATGGTTGTACTATTGTGATGTACACATATGATCTAATCACCATTGTACATATGATGTGTGTATGAGCTAGTCATTTTTATACTATGATGTGCATATGAGATAGTCACTTGGTGTATATGTGATGTATGCTAGATATAGTCGTGTTTTGTGTGTGATCTTTGGAATTATGGTGTGATATAACCCCTATGTATTTTTGTATGTTTATACATTAAGGAAAGTAATTTTTGGTATGAAACCAACACTTGATGGAATATTGTTATCATTACATTATAATTTACTAAGTTCATAGCTTATGCTTAATGCATAGTCATGGTTTAGAGGTGAGATTAGATATCTCATAAAAGAGGAGAGAATGAACTTCCTCTAATATTCTTGGGAAAACTAAGAAGCCTCTAATTTACCACAAGGGGATGTGTAGGTAGGGTCAACATGAACCTTGAGGTTTAGGAATAGGTCTAGGGATTCCCTTAATTAAAGGAGCTTAGCACGTTTGAGTATAAGCATACAATTGGCGATGTTTATTTTCCATCACCATGGTGAATGAAGAACTTTTGAAATCAACACTTCCATTTTAGATCATAGATACAGTTTTGTTTGATTAAGTTGTTAGTTTATGTGAAATGAAAAAATATTGTAGTGGTCAAGGGGTGAAAATTACAATTGTATTACAAAAATTGTGTGCCTAATACTGTAAACCTACAATTTGTGTCCCCCTCATTTTTTGTGTTAATTTTTTCCTTTTGGTACTAAATTTTTCCATTATTAAATATTTATACCAATATTGCATTGGGCACTTTTGTTCTCTCATTTAATTAGCCCCTATTAAGTTAGGGGAAGCATAATTAATTCTCACAAACTCAGTACTTATTATATATAATTTGGGGAAAATTACATACTTATGACCAATAATTTGAGTCTTCTTGATTATAATGTCTTTAACAAAACATTAATTTTATATGTGGTATATTATTACATGAAATTATTTCATAGCATCACTTTATCTTGATCCATTTATCAAGTTCATTCATTAAAAGTGGTCTCAATCTGAAGCTTCATTATCCATCACATTAGATCAATTTGTAGATGTGGAATTTACTAGGGTCATTTATATAGCTATGGATTTGAACCTCAATTTTTTTATACTCTAAATTAAAATTCACACCTTTTTTACCACTAGTGATTGTGAGTTGACCTAGCACACCTTTTATATTGATTTATGTGTTATTTTTATATTTAAAGATATTCAATCAATCATTTGAACCATACATCTCTTAGGAATATATAGATAAAAGAATGATCAAAGAACATTCAAGGAAATATAGTACCATCATCACATCATATATTAGCATATATCATCCTATTCTCATTGTCACACTTTCTTTTTGTCCACAATCATTTTCCCTTGGTTGTTTAATTGGTCTATCTAATGGTTAGACTAAGGAGAACATGATTGTCATGATTCAAAATATTTAGGCCAAAGGTGTTTGTAAATACCATAGTTCCTTATTGAGACTCAAACATCAAATAATCAAGTTAAACCATTTTCAACCAGCTTAACCCTGTCCCTGACCTTGTCCCCTAGCTTTATCCTATAACCCTAACTCTTACCCCAAACCTAACCCTGATTAAATGTTAATCCTAACCTAATTCTAAACCTAACCCTACCCATATTGAATCATAAACCTAATCCTAACCTAACCTTAACCCTAACCATAATTGAACCATAACCCTAACCCTAAGCCTAATTAAACCCTAACCCAGCCTACTTGAACCCTAATTGAACTCTAACCATAAATAAATTGTAACACCAATATTAATTGAACATTAACACTAATTAAAACCTAACCCTAGTTTTAATTCTAAATCTAACCCTAATTATAACCATAATTCTAATTCTAACCCTATTCATAATCCAAATTCTAACACAAACCCTAATTCTAATAGGAACTTTAGTTATAATTGTAACCTTAATTGAACTCTAAGCTAACCTTACCTAACCTTTACCTTAACCACATCCCTAATTAAACCCTAACTATAACCCTAACCCTAAGATGCACTAATCCTAACCTTGACCCCAAGATTTGTCCTATAACCCTAACCCTAATTAAACTCTAATTGAATCCTAACCTTAACTTAACCTTAATCCTACCCCTAATTCAACCCTAATTGAACCCAAAACATATCATTACCCTAACCCTAGTTGAACACTTACTCTAATCCTAACCCTAGTTGAACACTAACTCTAACCCTAACCTTAATGTCAACATCAACCCTAACCTTAAACCCTTATTTGAACCCTAACCCTAATTGAACCATAACCTTAATTAAACCCTAAATATGATTGACCCCCTACACTAGTTCTCCAACCCTAACCCTAAACCTAATTGTGACCTCAAGCTTTATCTTAGAATCCTAACCCTAATTAAACCATAACCCTAACTAAACTAGAACCCTAACTAAATCCTAACCCTAACCCTAATTAAAGTATAACCCTAGCCTTAATTGAATCTAACCCTCACCCGGTCCCTAAACCCTAATTGAACTCTAACCCTAAATGAATCATTTAACCAAAACCCTAATTGAATCGTAAGCCTAGTTCCCTCATTATAACCCTAACCTTTATCCTATTTCCAACTCTAATCCCTAGCTAAATTCTAATTCTAACTCAAACCAAAATTCTAACCCTATTTTTTGTGTTGAGAATTTTTTTCTCTTAAGTATGTTTATTTCTATTCACTTTGTGCTTTCAACTCCAATGGTTCTTATCTTTTTGGCTTTTGTATTCGACTTGCCACATGTCATATTGGTGCATCTTTTTGGAGGTATCAGGTTAATTTTTTTCCAAAAGGTGTGCAATGGTGTCATGTAGTGGTTGCACAACCTTTTGAAATATCACCTTCTTTTTGCACCCGAAGTAGGACATGTGGTCGCCCCGTGTGGATTTTCCATAGCCCTCTCTCTCAATTTTTGAAGAGCACCCGCTAGCATGCCACATCACCCATCTTTTGTCAAGTAGGTTTTCTTCACTATCTACAACAATATCTTTGCAAACGCTGCCAGGTGACAAGGTGTTTTGTTCCTTCACACCTTTAAGGGTCAACTTCCTTTTTGAAAATGCCATTTCTACCTGCAGCAAATCAAATCAGATTTAGTCGAGCATTTACAACTTGTATCTTCCTTCTCATAGGAGATATGCATGAAGCCTTTGTGGCATCTAGTTCATTGAGTTGTTGCATGCATCACCATTATTGAAGCAACTTAATTTATATTATCATATCGAATCTGATTTTTTATCGTATTTTGAGGTTGTCTTGTGCTGACACCTATTAGGGATTTATCTTTGGTGGCAGAGACTTCTTGGCGCTTGTATGCTTGTCTTGTCTTATAAAAGTGATTTTTTGACAACCTCTCAAACGAGATTATCATTAGTAGAAATACTAGTAGCAGTAGTGGATAAAATAGGGTGTAGAAGATTTCTTACAGAGCTTTGATTGCTCTTTTGTAATCAATGTCAAGGAAACTATTTGGATTTGTTATTTGACATTAGCACTTTTGTTATTCTACAAAATAAAACAATAGAAGAAGATTTTTTTTATTAGATTGTGCACATGTGGCCTTTATTTTACATTTTATTCTCTATTCCATATAAGTTGAATGCTTTGTGTCTCTTTATTTCCACATACAATCCTAATAATTGATTATTAGTTATTAGCTTTTATGTTCTTCTAACTTAAACTCTTGGGAATTGAACCATCTTATGGTACTCTTTCATTTTATTGTTGAAATTATGTTGGATTTCATATTATGCTATCAAGGTAACATAGTTCTATAAGGATCTGAAACTTCTTGTTTGAGCTTGGGTTCCCTATTTATGTTGTGTTAGAAACCAAGATCTCATTGCAAACCAGAAAAATCACCTTCCACAAAAGAGAAAAATGAAAAAAGCATAGATTTGCAAAAGATGTGCAAATTGATATATTCGACATACAATAATTACAAGAGATAATTTGCTTTATAAAAGCAAAGATGCATAAACTTAATCTTATCTTGAGCAACAAGATAACTCAATAAGATAAGGATAAAACCTATAACTTAGGAATTAAATATGCCTAAGTAAACTTATGCTAATGTGTAATTAAATATTAATTACACTAACACCCCCCCTAAGTGTAACTTAGGGAGAAGCAGATTATTATGCAAATGATGTGAGATGGGTCCTGACAACAAAGGCCTGATCAGGTACCCATGTACAAATAAAAAGATGAGGTAGAGAAGGAAAACTCATTGGGACAAAACCCCCCTACAATGAGATGACTACTGCAACGAAGCACTGGAAGAACACTGTGGAGTAACACTGGAACCGCAAATCTGGCAAGCAAGGAAAGATACTTTTGTCTACAACTGAAACCAAAAATGGAATCACAAATGCAACAACAGACCTGATGCCAAGGAACACTGGAAACTCACATACTAGATCAACCCTGGAATTTGTAAGCAACAGTAGATGAAAGGATGAATGAAGCCCATAATGATGACAAAATCTAGAAGTTGTGTCTCTAGAAGCCAATGCCAAACTGAAACTAAAACTTCCCATAAGACGAGTACCATCAAGATTATGGAAATTAACCATAAAAACATGGCCCTCAAATGAGAAAGATCTTAACCAATGCGGATCAAGAACCATAAAATCCCATTGTGAAGTGTGAACTAATGCAAACCAAAGATGTGTGTAGCTAAGCAAGAAAGAAGCTAAAAAGAGACAACAGGAAACCAAACAAACTCATGCGAGTTGTCACCAATACGAAAGATGGATGCAAGAACCCCCCTTAATGGAACTTTATATCAGTTCATTATTACAATACCCAATGATTGCAGAAGGAGAGAATGCAAAACTACATAAACATAAGCAAAAATGCAAACCTAGTGCATGAAACAAAATGAATGCATTCATAAAATAAGGTACACATATTCTATAAATGACCTCAAATCTACATAGAGGCCAAAACCAAATTTCCAATGCCATGAAAATCGCGAAAAATGGATAAGCGAGTCAAAAGATATGCTTCTCGGAGTGAAAATAGAAACATCTGACTTCCGAGGCCGAAAAAGACATCAAAAATGCAAAACCAGAAAATCACACCTACACCATTGCGTAGAGTGTCGAAATAGCTTTCTGACGATATCTTGTTTGCAAAAAAGGCCTCCGTTTGCCCAAGTTACGCCAAAATGAAAAATAGCCCTGTAAAAAGGACTTTGCAACACTAACAAGGAGAAAAAAAGGAGCACCTTTAGCTCTAGCCCTCGGTTCTACATAGGACCGCCGCTGGCACTTAGAAAAAATGCCCGCTGGGGGCTGAAGGTCAGCAGCTCCCAGTCGCCAACAGGACCGTTCGCTAAGGAAAGGGGGCCTAACGCCCGGCGAGGGCTGGGGGTCTAGCTCTCGGTCACCAAAGGACCGATGAGAGAGCTTTGTAAGGCCAGTGGGGGCTAGAATGACCGGAGCGGAGGAGCTGGCGGAGATTGCCGGTGGCAGGTGGCCGCCGGGTGGTGGGTGAGCGGCGGCCACCATTTGAACGAGGGGCGCTAAAGAAAACCTTGATTTTTTATTTTTTTATAATTTTCTTTTTCAAAATTTGTGCCTCGAAAACTGTGCTTGGGGGCCGTACGGCCCTCAGGTAAATTTTTTTTGCCTCTCCGGATGACTATGTCCAAATTGGACAAACTTTATATGAAAATAGGGGTTTTTGGGTGCTGTGAATCCAACGGCGAGGTCCGTTTGGGCCCAAAGTGCTCCGAAAATCAAGAAACCCCCAGATCTATCAGAAAAATCACTGAGCTTGAGACCCTCACAGATTTGGCAAACGGTGACCAAAATGAATGAAATAAAAGTCATCCAACACTCTAAATCCAACGGAAAACCTTGATCTAATCCAAGATGCTGCATAAAGATGCTCAAGGAATGAAACCCTTGAGGGACCCCAAATGAGCTCTGCAATGTGTTCCTCCAAAAAAGTTGAGAAGGGGCTGCAAATCGAGGCTCTTATACCATGTTAGAAACCAAGATCTGATTGCAAACCAAAAAAATCACCTTCCATAGAAGAGAAAAATTAAAAAGCAGAGATTTGCAAAAGATGTGCAAATTGATATATTCGAAGTACAATAATTACAAGAGATAATTTTCTTTATAAAAGCAAAGATGCATAAACCTAATCTTATCTTGAGCAACAAGATAACTCAATAAGATAAGGATAAAACCTATAACTTAGGAATTAAATATGCCTAAGTAAACTTATGCTAATGTGTAATTAAATATTAATTACACTAACATGTTGAACCTTAATGGGTGTTTCCCATGGGAGGATTTGAATGACTACTCTATGCCCACATAGGCCTTATTCGATTGTTCTCCTTCCAACAATGAAGGGTCTACATGACATTCTGTGTTCATTTTATCAGAAATAGGAACCTGTTAAGGGTTTTGAAATGTTCTAAAAGCTTTCAGAAAATCACCTTAGTCAGATTTTATTCCTGCATTTCTTCTCCTTTTCTCCAAACACAAAAGGAAGAGACGACTTCTTTAAAAATCCCAAAGGTTATTCAGTGAAGCACAAACAAGGTTCTCATTCATTGAATTTCCCATAAGGCTATTTAAAGAAGCACAAGCTTTCATGATCAACATTATGATACAATTTTTTTTGTAGCTACAATACATATGACTTGCAATAATCTATTATTTCAAACTATTATTTGGCTTGCTCTTAAATTGATATTTGATAAATAATTTATTGACTAACCAACAAGTCCAATTGCTATAATACTAGATAGACAAGTACTCCCCACTATGTGAAACTTGTTTACTTTAAAGAATAATTATTAGTTTTATTCATTTTGAAAAAAATATGATTTTAAAATTGATTATTACTTATTGAGCTTCAAATTTCATTTTTTATAAATAAATAGAATAATTATATTGTATGGATAATAGTTTAAATTGATGCAACCAAAGAAACATTCAACAAAATTGAGCCATTATTGATTAATAAGATTCAAAACGTTGAAATTTGTATTCATCCATGATGCTATAATGAAAGACAATCCTTTATATCTAAATACTGAAAAAAAAAAAACTAAAAATTACCATTTTTTGGCAGTTTTTGACATTTTTCCTATTTTTTCATTTTTGGTAATTCGTATACATATCCCTTTGAGCTTCTAAGATTTTTTGTAAAATATTTATAACACTAACGTAAGATTAATTTTCAACTTACAATTCAAATTGGAAACATGAGTTCCAAGTTACTGAAGACAACTTTCTAAAAGCACGAAAAAAATAATAAAAGCTAATTTTGAGGGCCTAAATGAAGGATTTTGGCCTCAAAAATATGTCAAAATCAGACCTAAAAACACATTACTAGTTTATACTTGATTTAGTCCCAAATACTGAGAACTGAAAATGAATGATTAGGTTGTATTTTGGTTAGTCTTAAATTGTAAAAACTGTTGACTATGTGTTTTCTGCTTTTTGGTGTTGTAGAAATAATATTATTAGTTTTATCTTATTCTTTTTTTAAAATTCAATAGGAAATAATGGTATTAGTCTAATTGAAGGTATCTTCAAATGACTGAAAATATATGAATCTTCAAACTTGAAAATCAAGTTTATGTAGTTTGTTTCAATTGCTTTCAACATGAAATTTGGCATTGTGTAGCATAGTTTTAGTGATTTAGGCCTAGAAATCACTAGCCTATTTTACATGTTTTGAAATTGGCATTCTGTAGCATGATTGTGGTGCTTTGGGCACAAGAAATGACAATCTATTGTACCTTTCCTCTTAGAGAGGAAAAGATAGTCCACCATACATTTATAATAACCCATCTTCCATCATATATAGTTTGTTGTATCTCTCCTACTATAGATAGGAAAGGACCCTCCCTCAAACATTGTTCAAAGACCAACATCCATCTTGCAATAGCCTATTTCAAATATGTTTTCCTTCAATTCTTCAATATCATCATTGTACTCTTTTACCTTATTTTCCAATTCACTCTTATTTCATTAAAGTGCACAATTGTTCATTTTTTTAATCAAAAATTCTTGTTTCAATTTTTTTTTCCAAATTAGTTTTTCATGTCTTAGCTTAGTGCATAGTTCTTCATTTCCATGGTTGAATACTCATTAAGCTCATTTGGCAGCCCTGCTTATCTTCAATAGTATTTGCATTTGATTTATTGGTAATGCATTCCATATTTTATTCTTCCATAAGAACTCTTATCCTTCTTCCATTTAATTCTATTTTCCTTCTTTTAGTCTTCCTAGAACATTCCATCTTTCATTACTGTTTTATTCAAATTTGACAACTCTTCGTCAAGTCTTTCTTTTTCAACAAATATATTTTTGAAGACGATCTTGTTACATTCCTGTAATTTCCTTTTCATGTACTCTAGTTTATTTGTGAAAATGAAGATTTTTGTCCCTACACATTTTGGTGCTTAGTTCCACCAACATTCAATTAGGTCTACCAGTTCATCCTTTCTAAACCACGTCTTTTCGACTTTAAAGTAGCTTCTTTGATAGTATTTTTTTTTATGTAATTGTTATTTTTTATTGGAAGATGATTTGATCCAACTAGAGGAAGAATAGTTGCTTCCATCTTGTAGTTTGTTTCCAACTAGTTATGTGAAAATACAAATCTATCCAGTTTTTCTCTTATACAACACATTCCATCCCTCCTATTTGACCATGTATATAATCCTTTCTATGTTTGATCATCTATTAGGTCATTGTTGGTTAAGAATTATCCAAATTCATTCATTTACGATGACACTTTTCCATTTCCTCCAAATTTTTCCTCTTTCCTAAGTACAACATTAAAATCACCACCCAGTATTATCAAACAACTTCCTACGTTGGATAATTTCTAGCTTAGTGTATCCCATAGTTTTTCCTTGTTTTGATTTCTTGTTGGGCCATGTATATTAAAGAGGATGAATTTGAGGTTGCACTTTAGGCTTGAGGCTTCACACATCATCCAATTTTCTTCTTTATCAATGATATTCATTGTTACATTGGTTCTTCGCCATATAATTCCCATTCCACCTGTTGTACCAAATGCTTTTGAGAATGATTCCTCCAATCCTATGAGAAAGAATATTTTTCTATCCACTTCTTCTATCTTAGTTTCTTGCAATGGTATTATATCAGCCTCTAATCTTTCTATCTAGTGCTTAATTAAGTGCCTTTTATTAGGGGCATTTAAGCCCTTAACATTCCATGATATATTCATGGATCCTTGTTGAGGGAGTGCTCTCCTCCCTTTGTTCCTTGTAAGAAATTTTTGATGCTTTTTATGCCCTTCTCCTAATAAAATTAGTCTTTCCTTTTCTTATTTGATTTTGACTTTTTTTTTCTTGTCTTTTTCAACTTGTTCTAGTAGTTTGGTTGTTTTCCAAGAAATGTTTCTTGTATCTATTATGTCTAACTCATCATACTCCTCTTCATTGTCAGTTTTAGAGATACATTCTTGGTTATCTTCTTGATTCCACTTGAGGTTAGGTACAAATTTTTCTTCCTTCATTTCTTCATTCTCTTGCTCAGGGTCACTCTACCTTTTGCTCATTGCTTTAGGATCTTTCAGTGTGATTGGAATTTTATCCTATTTTTTAGGGCTTTCTATTTTAACAATGCCCTCCTCACTTTTATTGGTGTCCTTTATCCTCCATTCCTTCCTTTTCTTAGTGGGTTGTTGTAATGGCCTACCCTATTTTGAACTTTCCTCACCTAGTTTTAAACTAAATTTTTAACAAATTTACCAATTAATCATTTTAGGCCTTGTCCCATAGTTTGAGTCCAATTGACCAATTCAGAAGATAATTATAAAAAAAAACTATACCAAAAAGACAATACTTAATGTAGTTTGTTCATTTCTAGAATTCTCATAAATTCATAACCACCGAGTATAAATATTAAGAGAAAACAAAGATTTATATTCTAACCTTCTATATTTGTTGCTTGCAACTTAAGAGAATTGAGTTCCATATTCAGGTCTTCCAAGACGAATTACAAGGCAACCTTAATGCCTAGTGTTGATAGGCACTAACATTAAGTCTATATCATTTGTAAGCTTATTATCCTACGACATCTTTATTGCTTTCTACTTTCCATGGTGGTCTCCAGATCATATGCTATCGTGGCTTAAAATACTAACTTTCCTCTCAAGTGTCTTGCAAATCTTAGGAGTCTTATGACTTCATTGCCTAACAAATAAACCATAAGGAAAAACAATGACAGATAAAGAAAGATAAGGCAGCTTGCCAGAATTGTAGTGGCCTTTGGAATATTATGGCATGCTATTAGAAGATGTTATTTCTTACTTGTCTTCATTAATACTTCATGGATTCCAATGAGGACCAACATCAACTCCCTTACTCTCACGATAATATTAAACATCTTTTTCATTAGTCTCCAAGTGAAAATTAATGACACCCTTCAAGACTATTGATAACTCTTTTTAATACCCCATGATAAATTCCCTTGTATGGTGCCTTAAAGCCTTGAAGACAAGTATGCAAAAATCCTATGGAAGAGAAAATAACATATATGTATCGATATACACCAGAAAGAGTCGATACTATTATTTGTCCTTCCTTAAAATCTCCAAACTTTACACGATGTTGTAACTCACCAATATTATCAAATATTGAGTATTCATAATATTGACGTTTATCATCTATCCTAATATGCCACGAATTCCTTATGACTAACATCTCTTTGGAACTAAAGTGGCCAAAGTCTAATTTGTATCTTCAAGAAGTGCCACGACTCCTTGGTAATAAACTATGTTGATTCAATTATACCACAATTTATTTAGCTTCAACATCCTCAACCAAAATCATTAGATAACACATAGTCTTTATTATAAACCATTAATCAAATAATATCCCCTTTATAATGATGGTTGAAGGGTGGGTTGAAGGTGACATTTAAAACTTTATGTCAATTACATGCCACAACTCTATAGACTCCTTATGTTTCTTTATTCACCATTTGATTTGTTTACACCAACTGGTTGAAGTAATTAACTATGATAATACCTTGCATAGAGTAGAAACTCCCAAGAAATGCCAAATAATTTGACCTCCATGAATTTGCTAATTAATATGGATCCCATGTTGTAAATGGATATAATATTTCCCTCATATAGTGTAGATTAGACATCCTCTATTTAATTTCCTAGTGAATTCATTCTTCATAATATTGGTTGTTGTGCATTCCTAGAAGATTATATATTCATAAAATAAGCCTATAGTATCCCAAATTGGAAATATAGGATTCCAAAATAAAAGTCATTATAAATCTGAAAGAACCAATTAAAACACTTGCATAATCCCTAACTCAAAATTATCAACAATCACTCAGGGATTATCTCTCAACTCTGAAGATGATATTCCTTGTGAAGGATTTCGTCTTCACAAAGTTTTGGAAATTCTCCAACATTACAATCTTCCTCCAAGACCATAACACCCAACATCCCTGAAATAGTGCTCCAAAAATATTTTTATTCTTTCCACTTCGCAACTCCACCTGTCTTCTTGATTTCTCTTTTTTCCCATTTTCACTTTAATGCTTTTTGAATTCACCCTCAAAAGTCACTTATTTAATTTATTTAACTTTTTCCAAACTTAATTTACTTTTGCACTATTAAAATAATTAAATTAAGTTGTCCTTTTTTAAATTAACCTTCCTCAACAACTTAAAAATTTAACTACAATGTTGGCTTACAAAAATTGGGGACATTACAGTTGTTTGCATTGTTCTGTCATATGATTTCTTGACCCACATTTTAGACAATAAATTTTTTGCTCCTCTAGTTCAACTATGTCCCTCCAAATCCCTATTTTAGAATTTAGCTTTATTTCTTTAGGAGTTTTTTTTATCACTGCTATTTGCATCCTTATATACAAATATGAGTTACTCTCCAACAAAGGGATGCCAATTTTTATTAGTGTGCCCAAAGATCTTCTAATTTTTTCCAAACATTCCTCTCCCCAGTATTTTGTTGTATAGAAATTAGGGTTGTCCGACCCAACCAAATTAGGGACATTACAGTCCTCCCATCCCAGAGATTGCTTTCCCTCAAGCAATCCATACATGCATACCAAAACTAAATGCCATGATTCCACATCAACCTTAGAATCATTGTTTTTCCACTTCGTTGTGCAACTCTGATATAAACACATCTCTTCCAAACTCTATCATCAATCTTGTCAAACATGGAATAAGGGAGTGTGAATGCTTCTCGGCCCCCCTTCATGTAATTGAAGTGCATAATCATGAGGCTTTCTAAAATGTGTGTTGTTGTTCAACTCAAATTATATATTTGAAATTATTCTTAAAAAATAAAATAAAAAATATCGTTATTTTCCTCATTCAAATTTTCTACTCAAACTAATCTTTTTCTTAATAAACACACAATATGTAGCCAAAAATCGACAAAATTGATTAGTCATTCTTTTACTCTAGGGATATAAAACTAAATAAATAAAACATCAATTATTCTACTCTAAAACTAACAATCTATTCTAATTGAAATAATTAAAATAAATAGTCCTCATACTGAGGAATCAATGATCTTAGACACTAGCGACTAATGGTGTTGTGGAAATAATCTTATGATAGATGTAGCTTTCTCTTCTCTTTCTATATTCTCTAATAGAAGTGTTTATGTTAGGTATAAAATAAAATAAAATAAATATAGAGAGTACTAAAGACAAAATAAAATACTATTATGAAATTTGAAGTTATTAATAACTAAACAAAAAATAGAGAGGTTATATAGTAATGGTAAATGATAATTGTTGACAACTTTAACAAAGATAGTATTTATCTCATGCAACAACCAAGGTAATGAAGTAAAAAAATTAATCTATTAATGATCTCAAATCTATAGATGGTTTTGGATCAATATTCTATACAAGAACATTACTAAAATGAAAGACATGGTTATTATGGTAAATATTCATGAATCTTTTTGAATTAGATTCATAGAACATTGAGAAATAGTTTTGATGCAGAGCTAGAGGAAGAAAACTCAACCAATCAATCTCATTCAACGAAACTTAAAACATCCTTATTTGATTACTGATCATTTGTTCACTTTTCCTTCACAAATCTCTCAACTCAAACATTCAATTTACAAATAGGAGTTCTAATTACCTATAGGACATTTCAAACACTTTTTCCATCTTGTAAATGATTTATTAAAACAAAATAAGTTCCTTCAAATATCATACCACTTCCCTTGACTGTCCTCCAATCTTTCACAATGACACTCAATGGTTACAAATACAAATTTTAGCCTTCAAAGGCACAACTAATCCATTCAAAGCTTGATACACATTCATATGAGGAAAAATAACAAAACAAAACACTTCCCAAAGTCTTCCCTTACACACAAACTTCACTTCTTTCTTTGACTGCATATATGGCATATATGGCTAGTAACCAACAAAACACAGACTGTCAGAATTTTACTCCCAAATTATGAATAGAAACCTAAAAAAAATCCCACTTCAGAATACTCATTTGGCTCATTAAGAACATATGCAAAAATGAGATATAAGTCTTTTGTATCATTGTCTAAAAAATCCACTTTCTCAGTCTGAATTTAGACCAAATTAGGCCTTCACACCAAATGGGGTTTATTGAATTTATTAACTCCACAAACAATTTCTCCTATCCTAAACTTGGAATATGTTAATTCAGACATGATCATGATTTAAAAAGCACCAAAATTCCAATTCTCAAGATATTTACACAAAACCTAAGTCATTACTCTCTTGTCTACCCTGTTTCTGGACTGAGACATAGAATACAGTCAGAAATCATAATACCACTCACTTGACCGTAAACTTTTTGCTCCAAAGCCTTTATAACATGGAAGAATATTTTACAAAGAGTTTCCACACCGAAAATAAAGGGATTTCAATGTTTAACATGTGAGAAACATCACTTTTCATATCTCTATTTACCCTAAATCAGGGTTTTACCTGTCAGCACCAAATTTCAAATATCTTGCACAAATCTAAACCAATTTACATGAGACAAAAATAAAATGGGAGGTGGTTGAGCCTATTACCAATTAAAAACCATTATCCATGCACTTGATCCCGTACAGATCTGTACAAGGGCTGGAAACAGTGAATTTCTGAAGTAAAATGAAAGAAAACAGTGATTTTCTTTATTCCCAATCAAAACTTCAACAACCCACGAATACAAAATGGATTTCAAAGCCTTTTTAAAGGAATTAAAACATGACACATCACATTGAAACTACCTTCTAACTACCTTCCATCGTTTGGACCCCTCTTGACCTCTCATATTCCATATGTTGCATTGTGCAACTTTTTACAATTTTGCATTTTTCACATTTGTGTTGACAATTTTTGACATATTTTACATTCTCCCAAATTTGACTCTAGTGACCTTCTAAGACACATAGGAAATGAATTCTAAGGACTTGAATGACTCTTGAATAGTTTTGAAACAACAAAATTGATCAACCTTCAAAAATTTCCAAATGGAAGCATGATTTTGTCAAGGTGCTCCTGCACCAAGTTCAAAATCCACACCATGTAACATTTCAAAATTGTTTGCAAAAAGGATTTAAAAACACCTCATCAGAATAATATTGGTTCAAAATGTAAATGATTATTTTGGATCGAATAGATCCAACTAGACCATTTTTAAGAAGATCTATAATTAGTTTTCTTTTCCTCATTCCAAAGAATGCCCTAGAAAACACAAGGATGGTTTTTAACCAATTTTCTATATAAGATCATTACTAAAATGATAGATAGGTTATGTATGGTGACTATTGATGAATCATTAGAACTGGATTCATATAACTTAAGACATAGTCCAAAATCCCTATTCTGTAATTTTTTAGTATTGTTGGAAAATTGATTAAAAAACCTCACCAAGGTAATATTGTCTCAAAATACATACGATTCTTGAAAATAATAGACAACTGGAAAATTTTAATGTTGAACTCCATTTGAACACCCAACTAGTAGATGTATTATAAATTATTTTTATGGGTAAAGACAATCCCTGTTTTTTATGTGGCTCTAAGAAATTAGCTAGATGGAAAGGAATTTTTTTGACACATTCTAGAATTTCTTTTTTATTTTGAACAACTATGGAGGTACAAAATAGAATTGATTCTATAGCGAAGGCAAGAAATGTGTTGAGGCAGAAACATGAGGACTTGTGCACTAGCTACAACAATGACAAAAAAATGATTAGAAAATATGGAATGGTGATGCTATGGGGTGTTTGCACCAATTTGTGACACAACAAAGGTGCCACATTGTAAAGAATCATGAAATAGGCCTTTATGCACACACCAAATTCGGAGAGCACCAAATAGGCTTGGTAATACCAAGCCTATTTGGAACTCACCAAATATAAAAGTAGGTTAAAAAAAAACATTAAATTACCTCATTTTCTACTAAGTTTGTGATTTGGTTTGGCATTTTTCACCTTTGGAACTCATACTCGCCAAAAGTTCATTTTTTGCATTCCCAACTCATGATTTTTCATGACGATGGCACTAAGACATCACAGAGGTGGAAGAGGTATGTATTTATTTTGTTTTAGTTTCAAATTGATTTCAATTTTAAATCAAAAAAGGTTTTTTGGTTAAACTTTGTTTTAATTTCTAGGAAATCAATTTCCACCTCCAAATGTTTATAATTCACAATCACCTCCTCATGAAAGCCCTCCCAAACAAGAAGAACATCAAATCCCTCCCTCAATTCCTCGACATCCTATAGGATCTCAAGAAAATATTTTAAATCAAATTGAAAATAACAAAAGACAACTTGAACAATTGATTGCAAGATTAATTGAACATGCTACAACCCACCCTTATAGGAGAGGCATTTCTAAATCGCTAAAGTCAATTATATCTCATGTAGGAGCCATTAGTGAACAAAATATTTTCTGGTCAAATAAGAGGGAGGAATTAAAACGATTTTATGCAAGTGGACTTTCCTATGCACAAGTGAAAAAAGAAAAAAATAGCAAAGTCATCTTGTGTGCCCTTTTTTATAAACCCAAGAACCAATGCACCTTTTTTAGGGTAGAGGTGGGGGCTCCACACATGATAGACCAGGTGTACAATGTAATCCACAGTTGGAACTGAGACCCTTGGCCAAACCCATGGAGGAGCATGCCATTGTTCCTTCCATTGTGAAGGAAAACATCGAGGTGGACACATTGGACTTGATTAGCTTGCTCAATTAGAGCATTGTACAATGTGTGAGGCCCCTAGTAGAGCCTAACGTGGGCGATACTTCTAGGCCCATAGTTACAGTCCATCATTGTCACTCTTGCAGTGTTGTTTGCATGTATGATGGTGATAGTGCTCAGGATGTAGCTACACAACATACATTAGCTACAAAGTAGATGGTTATGACACATGCCTTGTTGAATGAAACATTCAAAATTGATACTTAGGTAAAATTTAGCAAGTTCATTTAATTTTGTTTATTAAATTCTATTTTGAAATGTAAGAATAACTAAATTAGTAGAATGAATATGATAAAAATTTAGGGTTAGAGTGTTGATGATACGTGAACCATTCTTGCAGACCCCTACATGTTTACATCGTTGAGTCCACAATCATGCAACTAGAAATAAGTATTGCACATGTGTGAATAGTTGAATGTTATATGAATGAATGTATCATAACACGCTTTGGATGTGAAACAGTTTATTCATGGACCTTCAACCTCAACACCTCGCTATTATCATCCTCAAATAAATTTCACTCAAGTAACCTTTATTCATTAATGGTTTTGTAAAACAATATTAGCTATTTTTGGTAATTTTTCATGTACAAATCTAAAATAATGCTTGAAACTACATGAACTTAGATAACTAGGTTCTTTAAAGTGATGGGTGTAGGAGAATTCATTAGTCTTTTAAATAATGCATTGTATATTTTGGATTTGAACTTGTCATTTTCACTTTTATTTCAATCTCATACCCTTTCATATATTAATTTTTCTATCTTATAGATTTTTCTTTCATGAAAATGTCTTCTTTATGATTGAAAACTGTCATTTTGTGATGAAAAGGAACATAGGCCTATCATTTTAAAGTCTAAAACTACCCTTTGTCATAACTATCTTGAGTTTGATGTGAAGTTAAGGTTGCTTCAATGACTACCCTATATCATTTGACTATCCTTAAATTGAACCTTGTATTATCATCTATGATGAAGTGACTACCTTTTTGCCTTAAATGATCTGTTACCCTTGAAGTCTGCCCTTTGTAATGAATAACCTTTCTTGGAAGCCTTTCATCTCAAATATCCCTTCCATATCTTCCCTTACTCATCATGGTTTCACTATTCTATGCATTGTTATCTTCAACCACTTACATGCATTTGGTGTTTAAAAGAAATCCACATACTACTATTAAATCCTTGGAGACCACTATACTATCAAACTATCCTTTGAATCTTCTTTCTTCCTTGATAGTCCTATCACTATCATCAATGAAGTGACTATCCCATTTGAAGCTCTCTTGAGGTCTTGTACACTATCAAAAATCTCCAAGACATCTCTCTATTTATTCTTATGAAAGTCTTATAACTTTTGACATATGACTCCCCCTATCATTTGTCTTAATTGTCATTTGTTGTAGACTATCATATGCCCTTTTTCACTATAACCCTAGCCTCTTTGGTTATTATCCTCCTTTGAAGCTTTGACTATGCAATAATACAATGAAAAATTTGCTCCTCATACTATACTTTCCTATTGGAATGATGACAGTATGACTAGCCTCAATTAGTAGTGGTTTTCCTCTATTTCACTAACATTTGAAAAACTACCCCTTGATTGTCTCTCATGCCTTAATCATTGATATTCTATTATCCCAGGTCACCCTTAGGTTGATTTTCCTCATAAGGTATTTGTTATTTTAAATTTTAAATTTTCCTAATGAATTTCTTTCATAAGGATCCATAATATAGTCATAAATACTCCCCTTAGGTCACAATATAGTCATAGTTATTAGTATGAAATATCTTTCGTTACATGTATGAATGATATCCTTTATCCATACTTTCCTCTTTAAAACTTATACCTTTTGTTAAATGGACAAACCATATTCATAAGACTCATAGAGAACTATGAATAGTCATAAGAATTCATTGAGGAAAAACCATTACATTTAACGAGGACAAACCATAGGGTATTTAGCTTCATTGCAAAGCATAGTCATAGTCATTGAGACTTCATTTAGCACACTTTAAAATACATAAATCACATTCCTTAACCACTATCTTAAGCCCTTCATCCAAGGTCATAGTACAATCATTAAGACTACCAACAATACAAAATTCTTCATCACATTCATGAGGACTATCAACATGATCAATTTCCTTCAAGAATTATTGCAATCTTTTAAAATCACATTCATAAATTTTATGTTAAGGAAAAATTAAGAATCCTAAATCATGGTTATTTATATATTTATCACAATCATTAATGACTATCCTTGTTTTCCTTCTCATAGGACCATCATTGTCCTTGCAGTTACCTTCTTAGACTACCCCTTTTATCTTCATGTTCTATCTCTTTCATAGGGGTCATTGGATAGTCATCAAGAATTCCTTCAAGGTCATCACACAGTTATGAATTATTGTCAAGGAGGTTATTGTCTTGAAGACTTGACTGTCTTTTGTGAAGAGATTGTCCTCCATTGTCAGCTTGAAGAATTCCTTTTCTTCATGAATGCTCAAGAATATAACCCTTCACTCCTTTCATCACAATGGTTTTTAGTATGCTTTTTGTATAGTGACTGATACTAATTCATTAGCATGGTTTAAGGTTTTCCTTCATTCTTCAAAAACTTGCCATTATTAAAAGTGACTACCCATTGCATTATTGGTATGAATGTCATTAAAATTTTGTTATCGCTATCCCTTTCGACATGAGATTGCATCCTCTTTGTCAATGTAGGTGTTTCACCCTACATTATGAACCTCTTAACATATATATTTCTCAATGTTTCATTTTTTCCATATTCAGAATAAAGGTCCTTATCTACTACAAGTTTGTATAAAGTAGGTGACATATATTTGTCATCATGAGGTCTATTAATAAGCCTTCTTGTAACATTCAATGAATATCAACAATTTCGCCATTCTTTATGGATACCATGGAAATATATGGTTATATACCTTCAAAAAGACCTTGATAACTACCTTATAAGCATCTAAAAATAGACATAAAGATAATCCATAGAAATTTTTGTGGCATGGCATTCGTCATGGAATTTCATCACCATGAAACCATATTTCTTTGAGGAAAATTTTCAAACAATTCACTACCTTGTCTATGCTTTTAATTAAATAAAGAAACTAATGAAAGTGATAAAAAAAACTTCATATTTGGTGTTTCATTTTCAGATGTTGACATCAGACAACCCTAGCGATGTTCATGGCATGAAGGATCATGGAGTTGTTGTAGCAATAGCCAGTTCTCATCCTTTGGAAGAAATATATGACAAATTAGTAAATTTGACATTATATTTGCTCTTCTATGGTCTATTATTGAAATTTTCCATGATACTTGTATGTAGTTTAACTACTATCTTGATGGTTGCTACAGGTGCCTGTCACTCCAAATCATTGATGTGCTATTGTTGTGGATGAGCATGGTGATTTTTTTTTTGGTAAGTGATTATTTTGCTATATGTCATTCCACAATTCAATTTCTATATATTAACATCTATACTTCTTATTCTATTAGTTGAAGCTCCATTTAAGTGAAGAGAGGACTAGTGAGCACATTCAAAACAAAAAAAGAACCAATAGAAACTCCATCTAGCTGATTGTTAAAGGTAGTATGTGATCTATTTCCTTCTCCTATTCGGAAACGACTATGTATTAGGGTCATTTTTTGTATGCCTATGTGGCATTTTTGAACATATGTTTTGTAGTATCAATATATGTTACATTTTATTTCCATATGGCTCTTTTGTAGTAAACCTATATGACTTTATTAGAGATATTGTATACCTTTATCATCATATATCAATGTAAGCCTTACGACTTTTTGATTAATGGAAATCTTATTTTACCAGTTCTATCAAATTATATAGTTTTATCTTGAACTTTTTCAACATGAGGATTAAGTAAATCCTATAGATGATAGCTATTCTTGAATGATGTTATCATATGTATTTTGTAAATTGTATTCTTGAGTGTTGTAGGCATGGGTGTTGTTTACATCTTGTTCTTGATTGTTATTGTTGAATATACATCGATTATTCATCTGATGCTTAAATAATTATTGATGGTTTTTATTACGTTCAATTTTTCACATGTGCCTATAGCTTTCTAACATTCATGAAAAATGTCACTGAGTAGACATTTAATTATCTAAACACTCTTGTAGCTAAGGCTAATAAACTTGTTAGCTTCTTTAATAAAATATTCAGCCTTCTTCTTAAGTAGGCCAATAATGCATTTCTATATTAGCATACCTTTCATGTGTATATTGGTGACTTACATGTATACATGTGAATACTTTTTGACTTACATGTATTCAAGTGTATACTTTACAACTTACATGTATACATTATGACTTGCATGTATTCCAATGTCCACTTTGTGACTTATGTGTTTTCATGCATATACTTTGTATTCATGTGTATACTTCATGAATTACGTGTATTTAAGTACATGCTTCACTTATTCATGTGTATGCTTCCTACTTTGTGTCCCATGTGTATTTATGTGTGTACTTCATGTATTATGTGAATCCACATCTATGCTTCATGTTTCCTGTGTATACTTCATGTATTCATGTGTATGCTTCATGCTTCTTATGTAAACTTCATGTGTTCACATGTATGCTTCATGCTTCCTGTGTATACTTCATGTATTCACATGTATACTTCATGCTTCTTGTGTATACTTCATGTATTCACATGTATGCTTCATGCTTCTTATGTATACTTCACGTATTATGTGTATTCACATGTATGATTCATGCTTCCTATGTATACTTCATATGTTCATGTGTATGCTTCATTCTTCCTATGTATACTTCATGTATTCACATGTATGCTTGATGCTTCTTATGTGTACTTCATGTATTACATGTATAAACATGTATGCTTCATGCTTCCTATGTATACTTCATGTATTACATGTATTCATGTCTGTGCTTCATTCTTCCTATGTATACTTCATGTGTTTGCGTGTATGCTTCATGCTTCCTATGTATACTTCATTTATTCACATGTATGCTTTATGCTTGTTGTGTATACTTCACGTATTATGTGTATTCACATGTATGCTTCATGATTCCTATGTATACTTCATGTGTTCATGTGTATGCTTTGAGGCATTTTCCCAAATAGTTCATTGCCTTATCTATGCTACCACATTTTCCATACATGTCCACCAAAGCATTTTATAACCAAATGCAATTGGTAGTGGATCCTAGTTATTAGTTGTACAATGTGAAGTAATGCTTTGAGTTTGAAAGATGTGCAATGCAATGCAATCAGTTATATGAATATAAACTACAAAAAAATGATTTTTATGACCAAATGCAATTGGTAGTTGCTCCTACTTATTAGTTATGCAATTTGAAGTAATTCTTTGATTTTTAAAGATGTGCAATGCAATATAATAAGTGATATGGATATAAACTACAAAAGCCTATTTTTCACAACCAAATGCAATTGGCAGTTGCTCCTACTTATTAGTTACGAAATGTGAAGTAATACTTTGAGTTTGAAAGATGTGCAATGCAATGTAATCAATAATTTGAATATAAACTACAAAAATCTATAGCTTGTTCGAAAGAACCTGTTTTAGGCTTTTAGCCATAGTAGCAAGATAAAATGCTTTGGTAGACATGTATTAAAAATGTGGTAGCATAGAGAAGGAACTGAACTGTTTGGAAAAATTCCTCAAAGAAATGTGGTCTCTGTTGGGAATAGGATGCCATTTAATTGCAATCCTAAACATATTTCATGTATCCCCTAAGTCCTTGGAAAGTGCTCCCCAACACTAGGATTAGAAAGATATTAAACTCAAATGAAATGAACATGCAAATTGACATTTGTAATTATTTCTAAATGATAGGAACATGTGGGGATGCCTATGAAGAGCTCCTACAAAATAAAAGCACATGGTACACCCACATGGAAGGTGGAACCCACCTTGCTTGAGTTAACTATTTGGAGGAATGATAACACTTTAGTAATGCATGTAAAGATCCTACAACTTAGGGATTGATATTTACATGAGTGGAGTTTAGTTTAGTTCAGTTTGGTCTAGTTTAGTTCAATTCATTTCGGTTATCTTCAGTTGCATCTAGTTAGTTTGAGTTGCATGTTAGTTGACTTTAGTTGAATTGAGTTGAATGCTAATGACTTGAGTTGCATGAAAAATAATAGTTGGCTACATTTAGTTAAGAGGGGATGATCAAGCATGCATAATTTTTGCATGAATTGATGGAGAGATATGTTTCAGTTAACAAAGATTGACTTGGACCCACCTTGGGTGCCCAAGTTGGCATCTTTGAGTTAACACCTTTTGCATGAGAAGAAATTTACAAGGCTGAGTTAAGTGGGCCCATTATTGGGCACAAACATTGAGGAGAAGCTTGGAAGATATTTTCTTGACCAACGATCAGTTAGGAGTTCAATTTGGGGTGCCTAAATTGAGGAGACATTGGTTTTGACTTCATGTTATATGATGGAACTCTACTTGCACAAAATAGGCATAGGTTTTTGAGAGGAGCTTTATGCTCTTGTAATTGACAACTCTTTGGAGTTTACAATGCTCAGAATTATCTATTTATTGCAGCAAGTTGAAGAGAGTTTTATCAGAGTTTATTGCAGGTTGTGAAGAAGAATTGTTGAAGGAAAAAGAAGCATATCAATCAAGGATTGATACAGTATTATTGTAATAGTGTTCTAAAGTTAAATAATACAAGCACTATTGATTCTGATGGTAAATTTTTTTCCCAAAAGGGTTTCTCCATGTATATGTTGTGTCACTTCTATCTTCTTGTCTCATTCTTCTACAATCTTTTGTATCTTTCTACAATTGGTAAAATTGATCTAAAATAGATAATCATACACAAAGAGTTTGTAACAAAGAAACTTAATTAGATCTACAATCTCATAGTTTTACAAGTTTTAAGCTACAAGATTACCTCCATTTTCAATATTCTCATGGTGATGGAATTATATGAAAATCCATAGACATTTTCATGGCATTCGGTCACCATGAGACCACATTTCTTTGAGGCATTTTTTCAAACAATTCATTACCTTGTTTATGCTACCACATTTTCATATATGTCTGCCAAAGAATTTTATAACCAAATGCAATTGGTAGTTGCTCCGAGTTATTAGTTATGTAATGTGAAATAATGCTTTGAGTTTGAAAGATGTGCAATGCAATGTAATTAGTGACATGAATATCAACTACAAAAATATATTTTTTACAACCAAATGCAATTGGAAGCTGCTCCTACTTATTAGTTATGCAATGTGATGTAATACTTTGAGTTTGAAATATATGCAATGCATTGTAATTAGTGACATGAATATAAACTACAAAAATATACTTTTTACAACCAAATGAAATTAACATTTGCTCCTACTTATTAGTTATGCAATGTGAAGTAACGCTTTGAGTTTGAAAGATGTGCAATGCAATGTAATCAACGATTTGAACATAAACTATAAAAATATAAAGCTTGTTCGAAAGAACCTGTTTTAGGATTTTAGCGATCATAGCAAGATAAAATGCTTTGACAGACATGTATGAAAAATATGGTAGCATAGACAAGGGAGTGAACTGTTTAAAAAAATGCCTCAAAGAAATGTGGTCTCATAGTGATAGAATGGCTATGGCTTGTCATGGCATTCCATCACCATGAGACCACATTTCTTTGAGGCATTTTTTAGAATAGTTCATTGCCTTGTCTATGATACCATATTTTTCATACATGTCTACCAAATAGTTTTACAACCAAATGAAATTGGCAACTAATCCTAGTTATTATTTATGCAATGTGAAAATGCTTTGAGTTTGAAAGATGTGTAGTGCAATGTAATCAATGATATGAGTATAAACTACAAAAATCTATTTTTTACAACCAAATGCAATTGGCAGCTACTCCTAGTTATTAGTATGTAATGTGAAGTAATGCTTTGAGTTTGAAAGATGTCCAATGCAATGTAGTCAACGTTATGAACATAAACTACAAAAATCTATTTTTTACAACCAAATGCAATTAGTAGCTACTACTAGTTATTAGTAATGCTTTGAGTTTGAAAGATGTTGAATGCAATGTAGTCAATGTAATGAATATAAACTACAAAAATCTATTTTTTATAACCAAATGCAATTAGTAGCTACTCCTAGATATTAGTTATGCAATGTGAATTAATGCTTTGAGTTTGAAATATGTGCAATGGAATGTAATCAACGATATGAATATAAACTACAAAAATCTATTTTTTTACAAGAAAATGTAATTAACAACTGCTCCTAGTTATTATTTATGAAATGTGAAGTAATACTTTGAGTTTGAAATATGTGTAGTGCAATATAATTGGTAATATGAATATGAACAACAAAAATATTTTTTTTATAATTAGAAATGTGGTCTCATTGACAAGGAAAGACTTATAGAAAGGAGCACAACAACAGAGGAAATGAAAGGGTTTTCCTTCTTTCAATCATAGGGTTTCCCTTCTTGCTAAAGAACCACATCAAATAAGATGTACCTGAATTGCATAAAAGTTCCACATCAAGTAACTTGAAGAGGTGCGATACATAGTGTAAGTTTGAGTTTTAGTCTAAGATACAAATATGAAGTCATTTTAAAAATTGGGATATAATATGATTTAAAATATTGAAACTTTACAATATATGTGCATACTTAACTTTAAAATATATCAATTTAATATGACTTTTTAAATTTAATATACATACTTACAAATCAATCCAACAAATCATATGGCTCTGCTCTACTCTTTATTGTGTCAAGAATTGCCTCATGGTTAGACTCACACACCTTCCACAAGTTCTTGTTCGCAAGTTTGACTCGATATTTGATGAAATTAACGTTGGTTGCTACGACAAGGTTGGAGTAGTGAAGAATCTTCCGATGCATGTCAAAGTCCTCAAAAAACCAAACTAGAGCATTCTTAACTGGTACCTTCTAAGCCATGTTCTAGTAAAAACCATCGAACCTATACGATATTCTATGTTGTCTCCATCTATAACTAGGGCCTCTAATTTATTTTTGGCCTTGATACAATGACACAAGCAATAATTTGTTCCCTCTTCATTGTCTTCATTTTTAATCAATGCATAAACATGCCTTGTATTAATATGCTCATCCAGTTAGATGTATTTAATGAACATTACAATTAAACTAAAAAGATAAAACTAGGAATTTTGTATTAACTATGCAAGAAGATATATTACTTGGTTTTAGTAGATCTAATACATGATCAAATTTAATAGATGATTGCATCTCTATGATTTGTAGATCTGTCAAGAGTTGATACATGTTAATTGGGGTTAGACTTCTTAACGACCAATCGTCAAACCACTCTTTTGAGTCACACTCATTCCATGCTTGAAGTGTACATGAAGAACAAAAGCATGCTATCTTCTATGTATGGATAGTCCATGAACCTGTATTGGAGCTTCTAAAAGTTTGTAGCTCACTTGATCCTGTCAGTGCAAAAAAATCCTTTTATTTTGCAATGTTAGTATCATCTACCAACCAAAAAAATCTATGAACTAAGGAGTTACCTTCATTACCTGGACCCATAGCATGATTACATCAATGGAAAATTGATTTTGAATCTATCAACTTTGGATTGTCTTTGTACTTTAACTCTTCTTGTGTTAAGGCTCTACATGCTCCTGCACCATCATGCTCCCCCTTTCCATGCCTAGCCTCTCATAAATTTCACATATGTTGAATACCACTAATCCTATGCATCCTACTCAACTAATAAAACATTTTGGAGTTCTTCAATTACGATGTAAAATTATCTAACCATATGATATTCTCACTAATGATATTCCCTTGCTAGCCAAATCAATGTAGAACATCTAAAAGAAACCTTGCATGAACTTTGTAGAATTGTCTGATCATCACTGATGTAAAAGTGATACTCCCTAAATACCTTCTTGTTATCCTTTATACTATCAGTTGCATGAATGAATGCTATATGCACAAATATATCAACCTGTGTGGAGTTTTAGTATTGTGATTGCACCTTGTTCTATGGCTGTAGTGTGTAGTTCTCTACAAAATTGACAACTAAAATGATGCTATGAATTGGAAACATGTCTTTGTATAATTTGAATTGTGAATCCAAACATTGAGCTCTATGTGTATTCCTTGCATACTCATTGACCACATGGTCACAAAAAATTCCCACAAATTGATACATTGGAATCTTATTGTTGAACACACAAAATACTGAGAGGGGGGGTGAATCAGTATTTTACCAAACCATTTAATTGCTAACCATTCAATAATTAAAACATATCTAACTACAACTATAAATAGGAAAATGAAAGGAATCATAACAACACATAACAAATGAACATTAGGATTTTTGTGTGGAAAACCCAAAATGGGAAAAACCACTGTGAGTATTAGCTCACAATATGTTATAACAGGTTATAAGAAATTACAGGGCACACTGCCAAGACTCACTGTCCTTGAAGGGATCACAACCAGAGTACAAGATGATATGGCCTATTGCCAAAAGTATGAATTGATGGAATAAACCTTTTGTGTGTTGGATTCAGTTCCAATTTGGCTCTGGAATACAAAATCCTATACTGAGTTGAGGTTCACAGTATATACATCAAATGTATACACCTTCACACATCACTGCTTATTACTTTTTGCATATCACACATCACACACATACTTCCTGCATTCCTCACTATCTTCAATACAAAAATATGTTACATATATTCACGTTACTAAAACTTCAAACCTAACAAGGATCTCTTTAAGTCACCAATGAAGCGTACACCACTTATTTGTGTCAGCCAAAAGAAAAAATCATACCATTTGCACAATTATTGAGCAAAATATTGTATGAAAAACTCTGTCATTCATATCTTCCATCTTGTTTAACAAAAACCACTGAAAACTTGTCTAGAGAAACAACTAATAGTCCTGAACATCATATTAAAATCTCATGTAGTGATTTTCTATTGAGAGCATTTTTGGACCAAATTACCAGATCAGAATAACAAAACCATAGTTTTTCTGGATTGGCAAAACTATTACCAAACAATGTTGGCATCAATGACAACACACCAGAGGGCTTCTTCTTCATTCTTCCAATAATCTCCCCCTTTTTCATTGATGGCAACATGTTCCAAAAATTTAATCTCCAAAAGCTGTCTATACAAAAAAATTCTTTACTCCCTCTTTCAACTGAACATATTCTTCAAGAAAAAAACCAAAATTTTCATATTTCACACCTTACACTTACTCTCCCCCTTTGGCATCAAGAACGAAGGGTGTGCTTCAAATCTAAAAAAGAAAATGTATAAATTTTAAATAGAACTAGGGGAACCATCCAATTCCTTGAGAATAGCTTCCCAAGACAGTTTACCTTCATCCCAAATCCCCTTTGCTTTGACAAGAGTTTTATGCAGCGATTCTAGTTCAACCAAGCATTGTTTTCCTTCTTCCAGAGTGGATGTATTAAGTTTTATCTTGTCAATTTTTTCTATATCTACTAGATCATATGATATAGGGATATGTCTGGACATAACTAGATCATCGAGTTGACCAAACCATCTTATTGCATCCTCTTTTGTTTCTATAAAGTGAAGAACTTGTACTGCAAATCTACAATAGAATTCCAAGTTGTATAACATTTGTCATCTAAAATTTTGTAGGTTTCAGAGGCATGCTCAAGTTGAGACTCTATTGATTCTATTAGATCTTTAAATCCTCGAGTGACATCAAGCTACCGCATGTAGTATAAAAAAAAGTATGTTCTTCCTCTTCACAATCTTTTACCTCTTTCAGACTTTGCATCGCTTTGCCATCTACAATTGCACATCTATCTTGCAGCTCAAATAGCCTTTTCTCCATAATTCTTGACTCTACTTCTTTCTCAATCTATAGCTTAATACCAGAGGAGTATTCCTTGACCGAATCAACTAGAAGCTTCAAATTCTCAATAGAGGCTAATGAATCATTGATATTAGCACCAGGAATTGACTCTTGTAAAGTCTTAATAGCATCATTTATTAATTCAATTCATTTCTAATAAGTCTAAATCCTTTCTTTTGTTCAAGAGTTGAGAAAAGTACAACTGACTTTCACTCTTTCAACTGGTGAGATCTTTCTTAGATCCACATACCTTGGATATGATATTTTCTTGTCAACAAACCCTTAAGAATACTTCTAGATGATTCTCCAGGAGGCTTTGATGGCTCAAAATTTTTTGACAGTTCTTCTTCACTTCTTCCAACCTCAGTATCTTCCTTGTTTTCTTCTTTATTTTTCTTTTCTTCTACTTTTCTAGAGGATTTTCCTCAAGGTTTGTCTTTATTTCCTTCCTCCTTCTTGGCATCATCGTCTCTACCATCACCTCTCTTTTCACCTTTGTTTCCTTCATTTTCATTCGTGTCTTCTTCTTCTTTGTTTCTTGTATCCTTATTGTGTTCTTTTGAATTGTTACCAGTGTCACCCTTTTGTTGATCTTCAATATGTTTACTGGTTATCTCTTTTGTATCATTCAGAGGGACATATGTCTCCAAATAAACATGTGTTTAACCAACATTCTCCATAGCAGGATGGTCCACTATTTTTGTAATATTGATAGGCTCCTGTGCTTGAGCTGTATGAGATGAAGAACTAGTTTTCATCCCATAATTCTTTACCATTTCTCTAACCGCATCAAGTGTTTCTTGCCTTATTTTTTCAGTGCTTTCCTTCTCTTTATTCATTAAAAAAGTGGCTCTTTGTTTGACCTTGAATAACTAGGAACATTCTTTTAGTAGGGAAGCAACGTCTTCCTCAGATAAGGAGGATCCATATGTGTTTAAGGAATTAGATTTGGATATGTCTTCAATGGTTATATCTTCATGCCTTCTATGAATGGAGGAGAGGTTGGCATGTCCTCTATAGGTCCTGATGTGTCTTCATCTTTCTTCTTCTTATGCACATGTATCTTGAAACTTTCCATTTCATGTTCCATCTCTTCATCATCAGATGAGATTTCAACCTTAACTTTGGTTCCAGTTTCTTCATTATTGGTGGAGGTAATGCTCCATATTTTTATTTTTAGCTAGCTTTATTCCTTTAAATTCCAAGTTTTATTTCTTCTTGCACAACATCACTTAAATTTCTTTTCCTATTTTCCTTTTGATTTACTCTTTCTAGGGGCAGCAGGTGTTGCAACAGGGGGTACACTCCTCTTCTTAGAGGCTCTAGTGTCGGGTCCAGAGGGGGCAGTTATGCCTACTATTACAAGAAAACTATGAACTTCCTTCTTTCCTTTCATTGTAGCAATTGCACCAAGAGTTGTTGGTAATTTTATGGAAGTGGTAGAAGATGCTCTTCTTGATTTCCTAGTCCCAGAGGGAACATAGAATGATCTGGGCCTTCTTTCTTCTACAAGTCCCCTCAGTTGATCCACACCATCCTTGGACATTGAATGCAGATTAAAAAATGCCTCAGCATCTTTTTTCAACCTTTTAGCCCTTTGCAGTGTTGAATTCTCCAAATGCACTTCAACAAAATTCTCTTCATAAGTACCATGTCGGGGCTGAGTAGGATCCTTAGGACTATTCAAAAATATTTAAATTAGTCCTTCAACTATTTATTCCTCAATTTCATATCAAAGAGGATCCATCCACAATGTCGTCGATTCTACTGCCTCAATAATACATTCATCAATAGACACTAGAAATGTTATATCCTTTGCATATTTCTTCACCAAGGTTCTTGGAACTTTATCTCTCTCATACATATTCTGAAAAACCACAAAGAATGCAGTGAGGGAATCATTATGTGCCTTGTAGTCTCCAAGACCATGCAAATATTCAAAAAATTCATGTGCTACTGGTCTAGTGTGATCCCATATAAAATTATTCTTTCCAGGTAGCTCTCCTAGGAAATAAAATAACAAAAAAACTACCAATGAGCCAAACTTGAAAGGATACTTCTTGGTCTTAGTCTAGTTTAGGTTGTCCATAAGTTGTTGCCAGAGAAACTCACACAAATCATAATCCCTTCCATTAACCACTATTTCATGTGCAACTGTTACCTGATTTTTAGCTTTCAGCTGAAATTAGGTAACTTACTATTTATTCTTTTGTGTTTTCATTTAAACATTAAAAGATACATTATATTCTGCTAAGTTCATCAATATGCATGAAAGAGATTGTCAAAAACATATTGTATTTTTATTCCAATGTTGCAATTATAGACAATAAGAAAGAGAACCAATATGTATTGCAAATGTGATCTTTATTGATAATCATGAGCATATAAATGTCCCTCACAAGACAAGGGACTAGCTATCCTAATGCTAGTAAAGAAGAGATCATATGCATATGGATAACAAAAATAATTGCATATAACATAAAAAGGGACCTGTCATTGCCTAGTGGAATGATGAATCCCGTTGACTTGGCCTCACATCATCTTGATCATCTCTGCCACTCTACTTCCATTTGAAACCCTCCTCATTGCTCCTAGGTTTCCTGCATTGGATGAAAATAGTGTTGTTAGAGCAATGAAAGCTCCCTGATCAAAATTATATGCAAAAAATCCATAAACATGTGATCTAATGTCTACAAGCATTAAAATAGCAGCATACCATAAGTGTCCCTGAAAACAAGAAAGGAGTGATCAAACACACCTATGATATGCTTTGTTTATCTAACTGTTTGTTCCTTGTGTAGATTTAGGACAAGTCTTGTTACTATTTTGACTCAACTAATTACAACATATGGGGTAAATGTGGCTCCCACTAGGGTAGAGCTCAACATGTTTCCCTCTGATGTTTTAAGAGGGATAGGAAATTGAGCAACTTGATCAAATAAATGATAAACATGCTATTAATGCATTAAATCAATATGGAATCACACCAGTTGATCAACTTTCATTATCAAATTCAAAAGATGCAACACATAATTTGAGTTGTCAAGAGTTCATATTTCATCTTTTCATATTGAATCAGTTATATGGCTGCCATCATGTCAAAAGGAAGGTACATTTTGTTGGACATGTCTTTCAATCATCTTAAGTGGATCCACGATCCATTTTATTAAAAGAAGTAAGTGATTTCAAAGATGCATCAAGTTCAATTATGCATCTCTTAAATAAAGAAGGAGAAATCAAGGCATGCCTGAAGCCAACATGAGGTATATAGGGCAACAAGAAGTAACAGTCTAAGGTACTGTCAAGTTCATCTCACCTCAATCCTATTGGACAACCATGTTGGAAATAGGATGCCATTTAATTGCAAATCCTAAACATTAATTATTTCATGTATCTCCTAGATTCTTGGAATGTGTTCAACAACACTAAGATTAGGATGAGATTAATTATTTGGATGAAATAAATCATGAAATTGGCATTTGTAGTTATTCCTAAATAATAGGAGCATGTGGGTGCACACATGGTAAGGTGAAACTCACCTTGTGTTCAATTAACTATACGAAGTAATAGTTAACACTTCTGAATGCTTGTAAAGATCCTAGGAGTTAGGGTTTGATGTTTGCATGCATGAAGTTCAGTTCAGTTTAGTTCAGTTTAGAATTAGTTTAGTCTAGTTTAGTTTAGTTCAGTTTAGGTCAGTTCAGTTATGGTTTAGTTATCTTCAGTTGCATGCAAGTGCATGTTGCATGCATGTTGGTTATTTTGAGTTGCATGTAGTTAGCTTTAGTTAACTTGGAATGCATGGCTAATAACATTGAGTTGTATGACAGATAACAGGGACTACCTCCAATTAACAGGGGATGACTATTCTTTGGCAATGGTGTTGAGTAAATGTTTTAGTTAACAAGAAATCACTTGGAGCTAACTTGGGCATCCAAGATGCTTTCTTGGAATTAACTCCAATGCATGACAAGATATTTCTGAAGGCTTTGTTAAGTGGGACCCTCTTGTGGGCGCCATCTTTGAGGAAGAGCTTTGTAATTATCACCGAAGTGAAGGATGAGTTATAGCTTTAGTTTGGGATGCCCAAATGGGTAAAGCACATGTTCTAAGCTTTGTTCTTCATGGTAGAACTCAACTTTAAGCAATATGGCGTACCTTTTCAAGGGATTGAGCTTGTGCATTGTAATTATCACCATTTGGAGATTACAAGGTTACACATTGTCTATTTATCTCAAGCAAGTTGAATAGAGTTGGGAGAGTTTTTATTGCAGGTGTGAAAAAGATTGGTAAAGACAGAAGAAGCATTCTCAAGCAAGAATTGGAGCTATTGTAATTCAAATATTGAATAATAGAATAATTCTTGGTGGATTTTTTTCTCGAAAGGGTTTCTCCACGGTACATATTGTGTGATCTTTCTAATATCATGTCTAGTTCTTCTATCAACTTCTCTCTTCATTCTACAATAGTAAAATGAATTAATTAAGATAATCACCCACAAAGAATATATGTAACAAAGAAAAAGCTTACTTAAATCAGCAATATTAAAGTTTTACAGAGTATTAAGCTAAGAAAACACCTCATTTTTCAACAAGCCACACATCACATAGAATGGTGAGCTTTTAGGCCACTAACCTAGGTGACATGTGTCTGCCCATTAAGAGTAAAGTGAGGATATGGTGTTTGTTTTTTGCACATGATCAAAAGGACTTAAATGTTGTGAAGTCCAAGTAACAAACTTGTGGGGCAGCAAGTAATCATAGGGGGTGCATCATAAACAATCATCAAAGAAGGGATAGTCTCCTAGGTATCACAAAGGTCAACCACAAGTAAATGAAAGGAATTCAAAAAGGAGACAGTAATGGTGTAATGAATTCTACACTCAATGGATGACATCCACACAACATCGGCAATGGGAAACTAGAGTTATGAGTCAAGGAAAGTACGAGTCTTTGAGAAAATGATGAACAACAATATAGAGTGCCACATATTATAGTAGCAGGTCCATTTAATTTAAGGTAGATTTTCATTATTTTGGACTATGAAGTATCAAAGCAAATACCACAATAGTGTTGTTACTAATAGGAAAAATCAGTAATACAAAGGAGTAAAATTTTGACCAATGACAGTGAAAAACAAAGAGTGATTATGGTCAGAAAGTGGATTCGCCTTTTAGATGCATAATAGGGCCATATCTTCTCCTAATGCAAAAGAGGATGCAAGTAAAGCAACAATGCAAATTACATGGATTGAAGCAGGTGAGTGATATAATCATATAATACAAGGCCCTAGAGAAAAGGATATTGTAGTTGTAAGAGGAGTTGAATCAATCCCAAATAGAAAAACAAAAAATGAAAGAAGATTCATTGTCCCAAGTCAAACAAATCAATTCTCTTGATGAACAGTTATTCTCTTTGAAGAAGAAAAAAAAAGAGCTTGATGAAGGAGGGCAGACACTATGACTCAAACTAGAAATTGAAAGCAAGTGATCATAACCCAAACCGTGGGTATCAAAACATAACATAAGGAGGTGCAATCATTAATCAAAATGTTGTCATTTTGAGAATCATGGGGAGTCATTCATGAAAGACAAAATCTCCATATGACAATGCATAGGCTCCTCTGAGAATGCAATAAGAATTATGGTAATATTGACACAATAGGATGCTTAAAGGATGATCTCAATGAGAGTGGTTAGTAAATAAGCTTAAGGATAGTCCATAGGAGCAAGTGTATTTTCATGTCATAAGAGACAACAATAAGGTAAATGCTTTGTTGACTACACACTCTTATCTAACCTTTCTTCAATGTGGTTTCCATGCACAATGCCAGAAGTTGCTACGAACCAGTTGTAAAGTGATGTAAAAGCACAATCAATGTGATCAAGGGATAGTAAAGAGGTTCAAATATAAGCTGCAAATTATATCTCAAACTGGAGAGGCAATGTCATCAAGGGACAACACTTTCAAATTATAATTCCTTAGTAACTTGAGTGGTGAATACAATACCAGGATGTTGGTTTAGGGAGGCAGTTTGATACTATAGCAAAGGGATCCTAGTAGCATTCCATGAAAGAGGAAGGAAGGATTATCATTGGTCTTAGACTTCTAGTGATTCCATTGATCCAATAAAGCATTGCTTAAAAATGATTTCATATCTCTTTTTTGAAATCAAAAGAATGAAAAATATATCCAATTTCAAGGAGAAAAAGAAATGACAATGCACAATGAAACATATAAAGACTTCAAGAAGTCATAGGAGCAGTACAATGGCATTGAATCATCTTACAACCATTTATTATTTGTAGGGCAACATTTTCTTGTGTAACAGTTGGCTGAGATAGCTCTTGTTTTAACTGATAACTCTCTCATGAAATCTCATTCACATTATGATCTTGCACAATATTGTCACAACAAACTGGAAATGTTTTCAAGTGTTCTAAAAATGTAGTAATCGAAAGAAACATAGGCCGGGCCATGGCCATTTTCAGAAGTTAAGAGATATAAAATATGCATAGTTCCTTCACATTCAATGCAAGGTATTGATTAGGATAGCCTTGTTTTTTTTTTCAAAGATGCCAAGCATCATGAAATACCTAGTTCTAGAAGATGCCATGGAGATTTTTTCATAAAAGCACAAAAATGCAAAAACCAAGTTCACATTCTTGGCCACAGCCTGACAATTTTTTTTTCTCTTCACATGTGTTGTTTTCTTCACAAAATCAAAAGGAAACAATCTGGGTTTGTTTGCAAATACAAATACAGAGATAAAAGATAGATATTTAATGGTCAGGCTATAGGAAACACATTTCAAAAACTAGCTCATTTTTATGGCCATGGCCCATGATGAGTCTTTTCTTCACAAAAATTCACAAAAGAAACATGGGGATTTTTTTATTTAAACTTCAAATACAGAGGGAGATAAGTTGAACTTGTTTCATTTTAACAATGGAGAGCTTAGATTCAAGCTTTTATTCACTAAGAGAAAAGAGGAGAATCAAGGCATATGCTTGAAGTGAGTTTAGTTGAGCTCGAGCTGCATTTTTTTTTATATAGAGAGACTTCATTCAAGCTCCCTTTTTATCTTCAGGAGTCACCAATTGTGGCTAGAAACAAAGGAATAATCACAAAGAAGAGTAAAAAAATTAAAAAATAGTAGAAATTTGTCATGGTCACGGTTATTAAACTCAAAATGGCCTTCAAAAAATGGAAAAGATACAAATTTTTGTTCAAAAAATGCATTACCTGTTATTTTTCTGTGGTTTTCACTAGTTTGCATCCAAAAAATAGTCAAGAATTGGCCCAAAACACCATTTTTCCTTGCTTCTATCAAACCCTCATGGTGATAGAATACCATCTCTAGAATCTTCGATGCATAAATAATGGGTTCTTTTGTTTTTCCCATTATTATTTTTAGGGTATGAACCCTACATTGGAGGCCGATGGGATTTTTTCCAATTGTTTTAAAAAATGAACACATTTTAATGTGTTATGGGGGCCGAATGGTAAGTTCCATGCCTTAGGCTTTTTGCCTTAGGTTTCATTTTTACACTTAGACTTTTCTTTGCCTTAAGTTCACATGACTTAGGCTTTTTGCCTTATGATTTTCTATTGCCATTTGAAAATGCAAAGTCTTCCAAGAATTTTGGAGCTACCTTGTTTCCTCATATAGGCTAAATATTGGGCCTTTGTTTTGTCTTCAAAAATAAGAGCTTTGACCAAGTGATAGTCCTAAGCCACTTATGGCTTTGAAATGCAGAAATAGAGGCCATGAGAATTGATCAAATGTCAAGGATTTGGAGGAGTTTTATTTTTTGCTTGAATGCTTTTACAACCATTTAGATATATCATTTAGTTTGCATTTTGTCAATTGTAAGTCATTATGTAAGTGATTTGTAAATCACTTTCATTTTAATGATGTTTATTTAACGCAAATGTAAATGTAATCCAAGGATAGTGGTGGGGCCTTTTTTGCATTTATCATTAAAACATAAAGTAATTTGATTAAGTGATGTAATATGAATCACTTAACCAAATTATTGTTTTAAATGCAAGATAGAGTCTTGTGTTTTCAAAAGACACATGTAGCATGGGTCAAGGCTATGGGATACAAAATTATTACTGGTAGACAGGAGGAGAGTGTTTTAGTTGTGTTTGACTATTTTGGAGAGAAATGACTAGTTTCGAGGTTGTTCTATCACACCTTTAGTGTGACCTGAGACTTAGCTTGACTTTTCTACATTTGGAGGACCTTTTGGATGGGTTTTGGAAGCTTCCATTTTGGCTTTTGTTCTTCATCCTACCAAAACCTTCTAGATGGACATGTGTGAGAGGAGTTGTTTTTTTTTTTTTGCTTAAGTAACTTCAAACAATGTTTTTGGAGTTAGTTCTTTCTTTCCAGCAGAGTGATAGCTTGGTTTTGTGGGTTATCTTTTTCAATAAGAGTAGTATTGTAACTCAGATGGACTTGTGATATAGTGAGTACTTTGAATCAATAAAATAGAATATTTACCTTCTTATTTCATGTTTTATAGTGTGTTGTTAGTGATTGATCAGATTGTTTGTGAAATTTACCTTTCCTTGCACTCTTGTCTCATGTTTAAGCATTTATTTAGCAGAAAATGCATTGTTACAAGTTATAAGCTGTGTTAGTTAATCCAAGTGTTGTTAGTTGTGAATTTTTTTTTCCTTCTAAGAGTCTTGTTTAGAAACCTCCTTATAAATTACTTATGTGAAATGTATGTGAAAATGAGTTGTTGAACAAGGTTTTATGACATTGTTTTGAATGTGATAGGCTGTTATCAGGTCTTAGTCAGTTTTTGGTGTATCACCTTAGGTAGTTTTAGTTAATGTTAATGTTTTATGCATATCTTCCCTTTTTCCTCAAAAATCATTAGATAGGTGACATCAAAAGGGGAGCCAACCCATGATAATCTAGAGGTCTTCTTTCAAATAGGACACCCACAACCTAAAAGCAGTCCCATGTTACATCCAAACCTATTGAGTTCTTTCATAGGTTGGCATAAAGGGTGCAGATTTAGATCACTAATAGTTTTGGCACGTCTGGTGGGATAGGTGAACTGCTTCTCAGTTCATTTTTTATACATTCTCAAGCATAGTAGAGGATTTTTGCTGCAAGATTGATGCCAAGACATCATTGACTGAATCTGAAGAGTGTGAGCAGCATAACCACATAGACAGAGCAGTCATGATTCCATTTGATTAACATGAAATAGCCTTTCTCAACCAAATTAGCCGCCTCGAGGCCACTGAAGTACCAGAGGTCATGCTTGCACCCAAGTATGAGGATTCAATTGAAGAAGAAGCTGATTTTGGAGTTGTAGCTGAAGGTGATCGAATTTAGCTCACCTGTCCAGTTCAGGACAACAATAGGCATGATCGAAATCAAGGTGTAAGTGAGTTTCTTTGCATCTTTCATGAAACATTGCAACATTCTTTTGAATATCTACAAGTGTTTCATGTTCTTTCAGCAATGCATAATCATGTAATGCATCCGTTGTTGATTAAATAGGGGTGTTATTTTGCAAAGCCTGCCAATGGTTTTGTTTGACCAATTTCTTTGCTGGTTAGAGTAGGTTAGTGTAGTTTCATTTCAGATGCATTTTCAATTTTCCCTAAGTGTTTTTTAGCACAGTTAGGTAGTTTTCATTTTGTAGTGTTGGGTTTTCAATAATTTTTCAAAGTGTCTCTTGCTGGTTTGGTGAGTTACAAAAACATAATATGTTGTTTTCAATTGGTAACAGCCTTTAGATGACACTGTGCCCAATGGATAGGCTTTAGGCAACCGTTCGAGATGTTTTAGAGGAAAACATATAGAAGATTTCACAAAAAATGTTACACAATTTTTAGCTTTTAGCTAAAATCAGGTAACTTACTATTTATTATTTTGTGTTTTTATTTAAACATTAAAAGATGCATTATATTCTGCTAAGTTCATCAATATGCATGAAAGAGATTGACTAAAACAAATTGCATTTTTATTCTAGTGTTGCAATTATAGAAAAATAAGAAAGAGAACTAATATGTATTGCAAATGTGATCTTTATTGATAATCATGAGCATATAAATGTCCCTCACAAGCCAAGGGACTAGCTATCATAATTCTAGTAAAGAAGAGATCATACTCATATGGATAACAAAAATAAATTGCATATAACATGAAAAGGGACCCGTCATTTCCTGGTGGGATGACGAATCTTGTTGACTTGGCCTTGCATCATCTCGATCCTGCTCTGTTGCTTTGCTTCCGTTTGACACCCTCCTTGCTACTCCTAGGTTTCCTGCATTGCATAAAAATAGTGTTGTTAGAGAAATGAAAGATCACTGATCAAAATTATATGCAAAACATCCATAAACATGTGATCTAATGTCTACAAGCATTAAAATAGCAGCATACCATAAGTGTCCCTGAAAACAAGAAAGGAGTGATCAAACACACCTATAATATGCTTTGTTTATCTAACTGTTTGCTCCTTGTGAAGATTTAGGACAAGTCTTGTTACTATTCTGATTCAGCTAATTACAACATGTGGGGTAAATGTGGCTCCCACGAGGGTAGAGCTTAGCATGCCACCCTTTTATGTTTTAAGAGGGATATGAAATTGAGCAACTTGATCAAATCAATGATAAACATGCTATTAATGCATTAAATCAATATGGAATCACACTAGTTGATCAATTTTCATTATCAGATTCAAAAGATGCAACACATAATCTGAGTTGTCAAGAGTTCATACTTCATCTTTTCATAATGAATTAGTTATATGGCTGACATTGTGACAAAAGGAAGGTACATTTTTCTAGATATGTCTTTCAATCATCTTAAGTGGATCCATGATCCATTTTATTAAAAAAAGTGATTTCAGAGATGCACCAAGTTCAATTATAGATGCATCAAGTTCAATTATGCATCTCTTAAATAATGAAGGAGAAATTAAGGCATGCATGAAGCCATCATGAGGCATATGGGGCAGCAATAAGTAACAGTTCAAGGTACTGTCAAGTTCATTTCACCTCAATCCTATTGGAAAACCACACATCACATAGGATGGTGAGATTTTAGGCCACCAACATAGGTGACATGTTTCTTTCCACTAAGAGTAAAGTGAGGAGATGGTGTTTGTTTGATGCACATGATCAAAAGGACTTAAATATTCTGAAGACCAAGTAACAAACTTGTGGGGTAGCAAGCAATCATAGGGGGTGCATCATAAATAGTCATCAAAGAAGGAACAGTCTCCTAGGTATCATAGAGGTCAACCACAAGTAAATGAAAGGAAATCACAAAGGAGACAGTAATGGTGGAATAAATTCTACACTCAATGGATGTCAGCCACACAACATCGGGAAGGGGCAACTACAGTTATGAGTCAAGGAAAGTATGACTCTTTGAGAAAATCATGAACAACAATATAGAGTGCCACATATTGTAGCAGCTGGTCCATTTTATTTAAGGTAGATATGCATTATTTTAGAGTATGAAGTATCAAAGCAAATACCACAATAGTGTTGGTAATAATAGGAAAAATCTGTAATACAAAGGAGTAAAATTTTGACCAATGATAGTGAAAAAAATAGAGTATTTGATACTAATGAAATGCTAAAAAGTGATTATGGTCAGAAAGTGGATTCTCCTTTTAGATGCATAATAGGGCCATATCTTCTCCTAATGCAAAAGAGGATGCAAGTAAAGAAACAATGCAAATTACAGGGATTGAACCAAGTGAGCGATATAATCACAGAATACAAGGCCCTAGAGAAAAGGATATTGTAGTTGCAAAAGGAGTTGAATCAAGCCCAAATAGAAAAAAAGAAAATGAAAGAAGATTCATTGTCCCAAGTCAAACAAATCAATTCTCTTGATGAACAGTTATTCTCTTTGAAGAAGCAAAACAAAGAGCTTGATGAAGGAGGGCATGCACTATGACTCAAACTAGAAATTGAAAGCAAGTGATCATAACACAAACAATGGGTATCAAAGCATAACATAAGGAGGTGCAATCATTAATCAAAATTCTGTCATTTTGAGAATCATGGGGGCTCAGTCATGAAAGACAAAATCTCCATATGAAAATGGATAGGCTCCTCTGAGAATGCAATTAGAATGATGGTAATGTTGATAAACGAGATGTTTAAAGGATTATCACAATGACCGTGGTTAGTAAAGAAGCTTAAGGACGGTCCATAGGAGCAAGTGTATTTTCATGTCACAAGAGACAACAATAAGGTAAATGCTTTGTTGACTGCACACTCTTATCTAACCTTTCTTCAATGTGGTTTCCATGCACAATTCCAGATGTTGCCAAGAACTAGTTGTAAAGTGATGTAAAAACACAATCAATGTCATTAAGGGATAGTAAAGAGGTTAAGATATAAGCTGCAAATCATATCTCAAACTGGAGAGGCAATGTCATCAAGGGACAATACTTTCAAACGACAATGCCTTAGTAACCTGAGTGGTGATTACAATACTAGGATGCTAGCTGAGGGAGGCAGTTTGATACTATAGCAAAAGGATCCTAGTAGCATTCCATGAAAGAAGGAAGGATTATCATTGGTCCTAGACTTTAAGTGATTCCATTGACCCAATAAATCTTTGCTTAGAAAAAATTTCATATCTCTTTGTTGAAATCAAAAGAATGACAGATATATCCAATTTCAAGGAGAAAAAGCAATGACAAAGCACAATGAAACATGTAAAGACTTCAAGAAGTCACAGGAGTAGTGCAATGGCATTGAATCATCTTACAACCATTTATTATTTGTAGGGAAGTATTTTCTTGTGTAACAATTGGCTAAGATAGCTCTTGTTTTAACTGATAACTCTCTCATGAAATCTCATTCACATCATGATCTTGCACAATCTTGTCACAACAAACTAGATATGTTTTCAAGTATTCTAAAAATGCATGAATGGAAAGAAACATAGGCCGAGCCATGACCATTTTTAGAAGTCAAGAGATATAAAATACGCATAGTTCCTTCACATTCAATGCAAGGTATTGATCAAGATAGCCTTGATTTTTGTTTCAGAGATGCCAAGCATTATGAAATACCTAGTTCCAAAAGGTGCCATGGAGATTTTTTTAGAAAATCACAAAAATACAAAAACCCAGTTCACATTCTTGGTCATGGCCTGAAGATTTATTTTTCTCTTCACAAGTGTTGTTTTCTTCACAAATCAAAAGGAAACAATCAAGGTTTTTTTGCAAATGCAAATACAAAGATAAAAGATATATATTTAATGGAAATTAGGCTATAGGAAACACATTTCAAAAACCAACTCATTTTTACGGTCGTGGCCCATGAGGAGTCTTTTCTTCACAAAAAATCACAAAACAAACTTAAGGGTTTTTTGATTTAAACTTCAAATACAGAGGGAGATAAGTTGAACTTGTTTCATTTTAACAATGGAGAGCTTACATTTGAGCTTTTATTCACTAAGAGAAAAGAGGAGAATCAAGGCATATGCCTGAAGTGAGCTTACCTGAGCTCGAGCTGCATTTTTTATACATAGAGACTTCATTTGAGCTTCCTTTTTATCTTTAGGAATCACCAATGGTAGCTAGAATCAAAGGAATAATCACAGAGAAGAGTAAAACAATACAAAAGGATCAAAAATTTGTCATGGCCATAGTTGTTATACTCAAAATGGTCTTCAAAAAATTGAAAAGGTACAAATTTTTGTTCAAAAAATGCATTACCTATTATTTTTCTGTGGTTTTCACTAGTTTGCATCCAAAAAATAGTCAAGAATTGGCCCAAAACACCATTTTTCCTTGCTTCTATCAAACCCTCACGGTGATAGAATACCATCTCTAGAATCTTCGATGCATAAATAATGGGTTCTTTTGTTTTTCCCATTATTATTTTTAGGGTTTGAACCCTACATTGGAGGCCGATGGGATTTTTTCCAATTGTTTTAAAAAATGAACACATTTTAATGTGTTATGGGGGCCGAATGGTAAGTTCCATTCCTTAGGCTTTTTGCCTTAGGTTTCATTTTTACACTTAGACTTTTCTTTGCCTTGAGTTCACATGACTTAGGCTTTTTGCCTTATGATTTTCTATTGCCATTTGAAAATGCAAAGTCTTCCAAGACTTTTGGAGCTACCTTGTTTCCTCATATAGGCCGAATATTGGGCATTTGTTTTGTCTTCGAAAATCAGAGCTTTGACCAAGTGATAGTCCTAAGCCATTTATGGCTTTGAAATGCAGAAATAGAGGCCATGAGAATTGATCAAATGTCAAGGATTTGGAGGAGTTTTAATTTTTTCTTGAATGCTTTTACAACCATTTAGATATATCATTTAGTTTGTATTTTGTCAATTGTAAGTCATTATGTAAGTGATTTGTAAATCACTTTTATTTTAATGATGTTTATTTAATGCAAATGTAAATGTAATCCAAGGATAGTGGTGTGGCCTTTTTTGCATTTATCATTAAAATGTAAATTATTTGATTAAGTGATGTAATATGAGTCACTTAACCAAATTATTGTTTTAAATGCAAAATAGAGTCTTGTGTTTTCAAAACACACATGTAGCATGGGTCAAGGTTGTGGGAGACAAAATTATGACTAGCAGACATGAGGAGAGTGTGTGAGTTGTGCCTTTGACTATTTTGGAAAGAAATGACTATTTTGGAGGCTGTTCTGTCACACCTTCAGTGTGACCTTTTACTTATCTTGACTTTTCTACATTTGGAGGACCTTTTGGAGGGGCTTTGGAAGCTTCCATTTTGGATTTTGTGCTTCATCCTACCAGAACCTTCTAGATGGACATGTGTGAGAGGAGTTAATTTTTTTTGCTTAAGTAACTTCAAACAGTGTTTTTGGAGTTAGTTCTTTCTTTGAAGCATAGTGATAGCTTGGTTTTGTGGGTTATCTTTTTCAATAGGAGCAAAATTGTAACTCAGATGGACTTGTGATATAGTGAGTACTTTGAATCAATAGAATAGAATATTTACCTTCTTATTTCATGTTTTATAGTGTGATATTAGTGATTGATTAGATTTTTTATGAAATTCACCTTTCCTTGCACTTTTGTCTCATGTTTAAGGATCTATTTAGCAGAAAATGTGTTGTTACAGTTTATAAGTTGTGTTAGTTAATCCAAGTGTTTTTAGTTGTGAAATTTTTGTTTTCATTCTAAGAGTCTTGTTTAGAAACCTCCTTATAAATTACTTATGTGAAATGCATGTGAAAATGAGTTGTGTGAACAAGGTTTTATGACATTGTTTTGAATGTGATAGGTTGTTATTAGGTCTTAGTCAGTTTTTGGTGAATCCCCTTAGGTAGTTTCAGTTAATGTTCATGTTTTATGCATCTCTTCCCCTTTTCCTCAGAAATCATTAGATAGGTGACATCAAAAGGGGAGCCAACACATAATCTGGAGGTCTACTTTCAAATAGGACACCGACAACCTGAAAGTAGTCCCATGTTACATCCAAACTTGTTGAGTTCTTTCACATCTTGGCATAAAGGGTGTAGATTT